>JBBCBC010000017.1:6994487-7220647 GCA_037126765.1 Stenogyne calaminthoides | reverse complement strand
TGACTCGAGAAGCGATGTCATATTTGGGAACCAGCCGAGATTATCATGGCCTCGATATTAAAAAAAGTTTTAAAAACTCTCCTTATTCATGTAAGGCTGAATTCTTGTAGAGACAATACATATATATATATATATATATTAGATTAATATGTATATGTATATATATCAAATGGGGATTAGGTATTTATATATAATTTATTGAGATTAAATTGTTGTTATTGTTAGAGATTTAATAATTAGTGTTCTTGGATTTTTTACTCTCTTAGTAAAGGTATTTATATATAGCTAAAGCAATAAATGGCTTTGGTTTGAAAATCACGGTGGATAAGGATATTTTGATGATATCTATTTGTTGATACATCGGTGAGGATAGTATGATGATCTGCGAGATCACCATACCTATCTTCGAGAGAAGTTAAATGATTAACAGTTACTATGCTTGAAATTGTAAGAAATGACAATATTTATTTCCATGATTATTTACAGTATCTTTGACAGTTGATCATTATTACTGATGATATCTTTAAAGAGCATGATCAACAATGCTCCGAATCATTGGGGTTATTAATGGAAAATTTAAATGTAGAATTGCGTTCTTTGGGAAGGGCTGTGGGTTATAGAGGGTATTAAAGGAGGCGTGAAAAAATAGTAAAATTGGCACCCAACCCAGGAATTGAGAGAATATATAAATGTGTATGGATCTAGAAATTTAACAGCATCATGATAATGAGATCAAAGATGGAATCTTTAAAACCAGCATGACCCAATTCCTTTGATGAAGAACTGCTGTTCGATGTCGGTATCTAAATTGGCAACGAACGTTAACTTTCGTCTTTTTCCTGGCCAGCGGAATGAATCAGATTCGATATCCATCTCATGCCGTCATGGCGATGGTCTGTTGGTTATAACCTTTCCGAGTTATCATGACGCTTCGATATTGTCTTATATGTTGATCTCGGGACTAGACAACTTTTGGTAACAACATAGATATCTCCATTTCTACTTTGATGAGGGACTTGAGAAGCTGCATTATACGGATAGAGATTAACCGATGTATATGATCTTTGTAGAAAGGAGAATTTCAAGTTGAGAGGTCTCGTCTTTGTTTGAGCCTCTCGATGACTTTCCAGAATGTATCTGGATATATGGTGTGAGGCGGAGTGCATGTCATTCTTTTCCGAAGACTATCCGTTAAGCAGTCGTTGTACAGGAAAGTTATATAGACATCTGAAAATTGGATTGGGCCAGCCAGCGTAAATCTGAATAATGGCAGTCGTTTGATGGCCACAATCGAGGCAATTAAAAGCCTTACGTTTATTATGGGTTTGGATGTTGAATGAAGATGAGGAATATAGGCCTGCAGAGTCTTTGAAAGATCTACTGTGAAAAGTGTCTAACGGTTGGAAAAAGGATAATTTCTTTTGGTGCCTGTCATTGTATATTGAACAACTTCAGTCTATTGCGTTGAGAAAACGTTTACCGACTTGCTCAACAGTCTCCTATAGATGATAAAAGTCGAGGATGGTTACAATACGAAATGGATCTGGTTGACCATAGAGAATGGAAAGCGGAATTCAAAACACCATTACTGAAAGAGAAATTCGGCGGGTTCCTTTCCTACTTTTACAGCCAACCGAAGAATGAGAAAAAGTTCTTGTTGCCCAAGGATGTGAAAGTAGGAGATTCATAAATATACAGAACTTATGTGAGGATGATAGTGAGGCTGATAGATCAAAATCTTATTATCATGTCATCATGGAGACTTACCTATATAAATGCGTTATCTTGCAAAAATGTCGCGTAACCCCGTAACAAATTATGTGTTGGTTCTTCAATGATAGTAAGTCATTGTGATCTGCGAAATTGCTTGGTTTTAAATGATTAACAGGGACTCTCTTGAGATACCATTTCCATAATCATTTTTTAATCCTCATGGATTCCACCTAACAATTCTGTTTGGTACGAGGGCAGTTGTGTGATCTGCTCGTGTCTGCGATGGATGTATGGTGTGAGAGATATATGAAAGTGCCAAGGATATGTGATGAATAGTCGGTAGGAGGATGCATTGCGAGCATTGTTGAAATAAAAAAGCGTTGATCTTGGTATGAATTTATTAGAATGTGATGCAATTGGACTTAGGTTACCGATAGGATGGATGGTGAAGGCATTGGGTGTGAGTGACATAGTGTTAGCATGGAGGTAACACGGATCTTGACTTGTCGCGTGCGCCATAACCGCAGTGCGGCGGCACATTACGGCACGTCGATCACTTGGCGAGAGAAATCCCACGAGAGATAGATCATGGATTGAAGTTGAAACCCTGATCGTTTGTTGTTGGTTTAATGAATTTATATGTAGTAAATATGTTATGCTTAGAAATTGTCGGTGAATGAAAGAGTTAAGTGGTTATCGGAATGCTTGATAGACATGTGTATTCATACAAGTGTTATCTTGTTGCATTTTATACGAGAGATAATGATGCACCCAAATCTTATCACGAGAATAATTGATGTCACTCTTTGGCTAATTGGATCGATCAAATACCTCTTTCTTTTTGGAATGATTGTCGCGTTTGGGAACTAAAATATATTGTTCGCTGTCGGTAATCTTGATGCATGGACAGGTGAGGATCCTAACAGGGTCAGTTGAAAGATTCTGGGTTAAATGCTAGCGTTGATTTGAAAGAATGTGGGATACATAGATGACCGCACATAATGGTCGGTCGAAACATATTTCAAATTTTACATGTCACGAGCCGATTAATAAGGAATGGTCCATTGTGTTTACGGCGAACAAATTTAACAATAATTTCCGGGGTCCAGCGATATGGCCGATGAATGTATTGCCACAATTGATGATCGCACCGAACTTCGCTCGTACGTACCATCTTTCGATGATCCTTGCAAATCCGCTTGATACGAGAAGAATAATAATTAGAATGAGGATGAATATGACAATCCGAGGATCTGTTAACATTTAAGGTCATGAGCGAGAAAGGTCAACCAAAAAGCGAAAAAAGAAAAGCAATCTTTAAAAAGAAATATACGACTTTATTGAATGTTGTTTAACACTTTGATAAATGTTGTTTAACTTTGTTTTATTAAATAGAGGTATTTGGATTAACGTTGAGTAAGAATTTAATTTTAATAAATTATTGATGTGAAAGAAATCACATAATTATGTCGTGATTATAATTGTTAATCCATGAGGTTAGAAAGCTGACGAGATAATGAACATTATGGACATTTTGTGTGTTGCTATTGAAGATATAATTAAGCTTCTCTGTGAACATTACCGATGTAAGTGATTTTATGATTTATTTAAATTTATTATTGATTGAATAAAAATTCATTACTATATTGATTAATTACGTTATTTGCGGTTTATCTATGAACGTGAGCTCAATTCTTATAAAAGAAAAAGTGGAGAAAATAAACGATTGGGCAGAATCGGTGCTTATATTCATCACGATGTTGAGTGATCGTTATTTGAAATTTAGTAGCATGTAATTAAATTATATATTTGGCATGATGATATATATTTCGTGTTTTTGGTGTATTGGTAGTATGTTTATGATTGTATGTTTATTTTATTTCATGATGTGTATGTTTATTTATTTGATGTTTTTTAGTATATATATATGTATGAGTATAAGTTTTGGTTTATGGCTTTATTATAGAAATTTTTGGTTTATGATTTATGGTATTGGGTATTATATATATAAGTTTTGGTTTACTATAGTTTTTATTATAGGATTTTTAAAATATAAATTAATAATTAAAAAAATATCTCGAGACGTGATTTAATATATAAACAAATTATAAAAAATAATAATAAGTTAGGCGGTAAGTTGAAAATACTTAGGCTATCCAAGCCACTCTTTAATCTGATTTAAAAGCAATGACTTTTGGACAACGGTTTTTTCTCATTTGTAGAAACGAACAATTTGTTAGCTTGGACAAGCTGATATGTACTCTCTAAGAACTTTTTACTTGATTGTCAAGGAAGCTCAATGTAGTTAGCGATTTTTGTTGATTGATATTATATATTTATAAATTAATATGATCATATAACATTTATTTGTATAAATATTAGTAATTTTAAAATAATTAATAGTATCGAGGGAATGAATATTGTGATATTATAATAAATTTAGATTTATCTAAAGGTATTTTTTGATTTACCAAATAAAATATATTATTAATTCAATACAATATTACTTTTAAAAATTCTAAATATATATTAGCCTCTTTATGGCAATAAATGATAAATATGAATCCTTTTAAACACATAAATAATCGGCTTATTTATGAAATAGAGTTATTTACGATTGATATTTGATCGTTATCAATTCAATTTATGGCACCTACAATATTTAATTGGTGAAAATCTTAATCTTATCTTAATATCTTAATATTAGTAAGCGATTATTTTATGTAAATGGCTCATATTAATTACTTGTAAATTGATTCAATGAGATTATTTAGTTTAAAATGCGATAAACATTTCATTGAAGAAGTTATTTAAGTTAATTTTTAAATCTATATAATTAAATTAAATCTAAATCTAATATTTATTATATTTATTTATAAAAAATAAAGATCTTTACCCCATAATTAATATTCACGCCCCCATGCTTTCGTATTCGACCATAATTCTTTTGAAGAATTGGTACGCCCTCTTCTTCAATTTTTTTGAAAAATTGTTAATATGATTTTATTTGTATATTATAAGGAGTATTAGGGGTAAATAATTTGAATTCTAAATTAGTTATGAATATTTGTATTAATTGAATATTTATTATAATTGTATGGTCACATTAATAAAGCAGGGAAGTATTGAGGTAAGTAATTTTAGTGAGTTCTAAATTGGTCATGAATATTTATTAGTTATGAATGTTTATTACGGTGTGCAATTAAATTAATAGTTAATAATTATGTATATTCACGAAATATTGAAGTAAGTAATTTAAAATTTGAATCAATTATGATATAACATGAAATATTGAGAATAAAGTAATTTGAGTTACAGATTTGATTATGAATATTTATTGTAATTGTGTAGTTAAATTAAATCTTTACAATTAAAATTCTTGATGTGGTATGAATGTTTTATTGCATATTTATTACAATTAAGTCACTCCGTAGTATTAGGGTAAAAAGTAATCTAATTAGTTCTAAATTGGTCATGAATATTTATTGATTATAGATATTTATTACAATTGTGCAATTAAATTAATGATTGTGTATATGTTGCGGGGGATATTTAAGGGTAAGTAATTTGATTTACTGAATCGATTATGATCTCTTGTGAAATATTGAGGTAAGTAATTTGAGTTCTGAATTGAAGTTATGAATATTTATTGTAATTGTGCAGTTAAATTAAATCTTTAATTTAAGATTTCTGATATTGTCTTTTTTATCTTGAATTTATTGCGCTGGGATATGTGTTCTTCGTTAGTCGTTACTAGACATAATGTTTCTACAAGTTTATTTTTCATTCAGTTTTTGTGGTTCTTCCATGCCCAGACAAAAACCAAATAGAAATTACATAAATCTTGAAATTTAACTGATTCTCCCGGATTTAGTATTTTTTAACTTCAATATTTTTCCATGCGTATTTCACTGGCTATTCATATAATTTGATGAATTTATTATTAAATTTATTTGTATAATGTAGGGAGTATTGGGAAGTAATTAATTTGAAGTATAAATTGGTTATGAGTGTTTAATACAATTTGTGTAATTAAATTAAATCTTTAATTAAAGTTTCTTTTATTACATTTCATAGCAATTACATCCATCGTTTTTGTTTATATTATGCCAGTGAGTAGGGTAAATAATTTGAGTTTTGAATTAATCTTGAATGAATTTCTTCTTTTACATTCTCGTGATTTTTTTCTAATTTGTTATTTGATTTTATTTTTGTATATTATGAGAATGAAATTAAAGGTAAATAATTTGAGTTATAGATTTGTTATTAATGTTTATTGCAATTTGTGAAATTAGAATAATAATTTAGTCTTGAATTAGTTATAGAATCTTTCTTTATTGCAATAGTGTAATTAAATTACGTCTTTTTAAGGTTTCTAATAACTTACCGTTAATACTTGATCCGTCCATCCTTTTTATTTTGTGCATTCATAGAATATCTTAGGATGTATTGAGATAAATAATTTGGTTGAATTTGTTATAAATGTTTATGACAATTATATACGTATTAAATTATCTATGTCTAGAGATAATGAATTGAGTGTGGGAACAAAAAAAAAAAATACATGTTCATCAATATCATTTTATGCCAAATTGTAAATTATTTTATTGATTTGTAATGAAATATTCATTATAAGTTTACTTAACATATCTTCAATAGCGAATTTATACTGTTTATTTGGAACTAATTATAAATTCTCTCTCTCTCTCCTTCCAGATGAGTTATGATGCTTGAATATCTTCTTTTTTCAAGGACAACATATTATTTTTGCTGAAAAAACAATTGGTGGAAACAAATATACAGTTTAACTAGTTTGGAAATTTGTAATTGAAGAGGAATTTAGAAAATTTGTTAAGAATATGTAAATTCATTTTGGAAAGACTTGCGCTTTAGGTTGCTTTAATATTTGACAGTTTAGTTTAGAGTTGCTATTGAAGATTTATTTTTATTTTATTTCATTATTTTTAATCATCCATTATTATTGTTTTGTTCCGGTTACAACTATTGCTTAAATATATCTAATTTTTAGTGCTCTATCTTATGTCTCAACATATTGTTTAGTACAATTAATAGTACCGCAATTGCATGTGACAAATAAATTTTTCTTTTTAAGCCTGGTCATATGAATAAATATATAAACATATATTAGGAAAAATATTGTAAAATGATCATAGATGCATAAATTTTATAATGTGATATTGAATATAATGATAATTTGAGAAATATTTATTCACCAATTCAAGATTTTTACGTTTCCAAACATTTATTTAATTAGTTAATATTAAGAATAATAAAAAAGTGAATCTAATTAATTTGTCTGAATTATATCTTTAAAATATAAAATTAACCATAAAATTTGAATTTACCTACCTAAAATTATCTTTAAAATACCGGCAATTTAACTTCTTCTTTTTAAATATACTCCCCGTCAACAAATAGACAAACATAATCTTACTAATATTTTTTTACAAAGATATGTTCTTATTCTAAATTAACATAAAATATTTAAAATACTAAAATTCACATAATCTTAATAATAATTTTTTAAGATATTAAATTATTAAGTTATATCAAAAACAATATATTTGAAAATAAATTAACAGTATACACACGTTATTGGTATCTAAATTTTTTAAAAATAAAATAAAAGATATGCTAATATCTTTTTTGCTACGATCAATCGAATTATATCATCTGCAAATTATTTATTTTGCTTTCCATCCTACCTATTTTTCCTCAACAAACCAAGTGAAGAAAAAAAATAATCAATAATCTCATAATTTTTAACTTGCATGCATAAAAAATAAATAAAATCAAAATATATATACCATCATTGAATCCTTTGACCTCGGAGTACATAAGGTTTCGTGTTTAATTACTAGTTAATCGAACATATTTATTTTTTTATTTATATACTAATTATTCAACAAATTACTAAGAGAACATAGATTGATTAAATAAATGTTAATATTATAATATAATTAAATCTATGTGTTTAGAGATTTTAGATTTCCATATAATCTAAATCCAAATAATAAATACTCCCTCCATTTTAATGGAGATATACATTTTTGGGTTTTTTTACAAGATAAATTAAGGATATATTTTATGCCAAAATTAACCTCCGTTGTATTAATTTTAAGAGAAAATCAATTCTTTAACAATAATTACAGTAGTGAAAAATTATACACACAACACATTTATAGGAAATTTGGAAATTTAAATTACCATATTAAGGTGCCATGTAAGGATAAAGGGGAAAATCTTTTGAGCGATGTCTATTATCTGATGGCGAAAGTCACCGTGTCTTGGTGATGCATTGGATCCTTAGTCCAGATACCTTTCGTAAAACCTTGACCATTATGTCATGAAACGTGTCTAATATATTTAATGGGTCGAATATTTTTAGGAATGATCCTCGTTCGATTCGGCGGAATCTTGAGGCGAATTCTTATCTGAATATTTAAAAGATTCAACTTGACGTATAATATGAAATGAAGGGGGTATATTTTATAGAAAGATCTGATGTGTCTTAATATCAACTAAAAATTTCTTATAAAAGGAAAAATCATATATCTATTTATAATTTATATAAACAATTTTTTTTTTTGACAACTATAAAGGGAATAAAGACATCTTTATATTCATAGTGAATAATCACATTTTGAAAAAAAAAAAATGGATGACGAAAACTCTTCAATATTGGAGTTCATACAACATCAATAAGTGGTGTATCATTTTTTTACACCATATTACCTTTTATAGTTTATGTTAAAAATAAATTAAAAAAAATTATTAATCGCATGTTATACAGGTACATGTGACGATGAATCTACGAGAAATATACACGAGCTCTTGATCGAATTCACTAAAAGCAGCCTTAGAATTTCTTATTATTAATCTGGACAAAGTTGATTATTAAATCCCTATCATGTTGGGAATAAGTCCACACATCCACACGTTTGTTGTCGCCTCCTCCTGACGTTATTCTTAGGATTTCAGATATAATGAAAATCTATATTCAACTCTTATTGGGTGAAAATAATGCAATAAATTCTTTGTCGAATGTAAGTACTACTCTCATGTAAGTATAATTGATCAACATATTTTTAATAATATATATTCAATAAAAAAACATAAGACTTTATGAACCGAATAAATTTGAGAATTTATTAATATTTTATATATCTATAAAGTAATAAGCATTTCAAATTTCACTTTTTATAATAATTTGAATTACAGTTAAAATTCAAATTATACTCCACTTATAATAATTTGAGATTCGTTATATATTTATTTATAAAATCTATGAAAAACCCTATAAACTAAATATCAATATTTTTATTATATACTAATAATTAATTTTTCAATCAATAAAATTAAGTGAGTCTGCGTACGTCTTATGTATTGGTAACGTATTTATTTATATGGCGTCGATCTGCGTAAAACCGATTCAGCAGGATTATTTAGTTTCGAAAATGCGATGAATTCGGCATTTAGAAAGTTATTTAAGTTAAAAGAATTTTAATCTATCTGGTGGAATTAAATTTTAAATTTTTTATCATATATATTTATGTATATTCGATATATCATATTTTATAAATATTTCATATATCCTTTGTGAAAGTGTATCATCCTCAAACCATAGATCCTCATTCAAGAATGCAGAACTATGAAATCAACAAATATTTTATAAATATTGTTATTGAATATCCAAAAAACTCAAAAATCGGAATAAAGCTCCTAAATAGAGGTGGGAATATGTTGAATTATCCAATGGAGGACTGATGTCCCTGCTGAAACTCAGTTCGATTTTTTAATAAACAAAGTTGAACTTGTGTTTTTTATAGCTTATTTATTTATACAAATTTAGGCATACGCATTTTATAAATTATCTTTAAACTTAACAAATCGACTCATTTAAGAATATATATATATATATATATATATATATATATTAACTAATTTTATATTAATAAAAATTACTTCATATAATTAATCTGTCTTAAATCTGTGCCACTGTATTTAGTAAACTTATTTACATTATGTGAACCACGTAATCCTACGTAAGCTCAATTCAATGGGATTATTTTTATTTTTTAAAAATGGGGTCTTCTCTCATTAAGTTATTTAAATTAATTTTTGAATTCTTTATCTGCATCTTAATTTTAGATTCTATAAAATTTCAATCTATTTTTCGTTCTTTACCTAATTTTTTTTCTTCCCTATCCTCACCTTTGTTCTCAAGCCATATATTTTCCTTTTCTTTGTTGTTGTTCTTTACTTTTTTGCTTTGTTATTGATTTTTATAGGCTCACAAGTTTTAAAGAATATGTTTTTTGCAGGTTCACAGATTATCAATTTATTTTTTTTTTGGATTTTTTGTTCAGTTATTTTTTTTTTGTTATTGTGATATTACACATAACATTATATAAAACTTTGACTCGTGATTTAGAGCAAAAATTGAGTAGCGTGGTAATGCCTTGTATCTAAAACGTCGTTTTGAGTGTTTTTAATTAGTCTTGATGATCTGGGGCCCAAATTGAAAGCAAAATTGAATCATCTGAGACTAAATTGGACAAGATGATGAATTCTTTGAATTTCTTCGATAAAAGTGAGAGATTATGACAATTTTGATTTAAATCACCTGTTCCACAATTAGGTTTTTTCCATGTTACACTAATGATTGTATTATACAACACAGTAAATATATAGTATAATATATTTAAAATAATAGTAGATATTGTTCAATAATGTAGCAAAAAAAATCTTTAATTGAAAACAATTAGGAATTTCTATTCCATAGAAATAGTTCAATAGCATTGTGACATTTTCTAATGAAGTTGAAGAGAGAGAGAGAAGATAAAATAATGGAAGAAGGCACAATAATTGATTATTTGACAGCCCACTGAAATGGATCTATTCCTATATAAGCAGGCTTCAGTATGCATATCCTTACACCACTCTAAAATTTATAACGTCTTTTCTCTTTACTCCATTTTTTCTTCATATAACTATGTTTAGTTTAACATAGTAGTGCATTCATTGTTGTGCCCCCATCAAAAGTAATTATCTCAATCTTTTTATTTCCTTTTTTCTTATCTACATACTCTATGTTCACTTTTTTTGCCTTTATATTTCTTATAAATTGCACATCTAATTTCAGTCAATATTGCTCTTATTTTTTCCTTTAAATAAATAGTAATAATTAATTATTATAAGCATGTCAATTCTTTCATGCCAATAAATATTATTATAAACCTAAGCTTGGTTTTTAATGATTTGATTAGATAATATTATCAGGGCCAGTATATTTGAGGATAACGTAAACAATGTTTTACTTTTTGTTTAAAATAATTGTATTTGATAAAATTAGTCACATATCTTCTTTTCTTTCTCGTGCATGGCTGGTCTCTAGAATATTCCATTCTTACCTTTAATATCATAAGTTTCAAATTTTTTAATTTTTTAATTTTTTTTAATTTCAAAAGAAATCGAGATCTTGTACTATTTCATTCCTTTGGATTTAAATTTCGTTAATTTTGTATTTCTGCAATGCTTGATTTTTTCAATATATATATTGATTTGTTTAATTATATATGCAGATAATGTCCGCCATCAAATTTAAAACCCATGATTTTGGAGGATAAAGAGGATATACCTCTCTCATAATTGTTGCCTAGCTAAAGCAGTGTATGCTTGTTGATGTGTATTTGTATTTGGGTTGTCATATTTATTTATTTTCGTTGAGTCTGTTTTAAGTTTATTATATTAATTAATTATTGTGTTATTGTTCTTGTTGTTGATGTGATTGATCTTGTGTTGTTTGAATAATAAAAGTTGGAGGTTCTACCTCCTGATCACAGAAATTTCAATTAACGTATTTTGTGTTTGTTTTTTGATCATTTAATTACCATTTTTTACTTATTTTTAAAAAAAAATAAACAATTTAATATCATTAGAGTTGTTTTTCCGCAAAATTTTCTAGCCCTGCGTATCTTTATATATATGAACAAAAGGCATTAAGTTGAATTGTGGGGGAATATGCCTATCTGAAAACAAGTTGAAGGACCGAATTCTATTATAAAAATCATGATTCGTTTCGAACCCGATGTTTCAAGTATTATAATAGAAATTTTAAACTTGTTGAACTAATCCTGCTCTTGGCAGTTTTAGTTATTAGAACTAAAGGTGGCAAAAATCTGTGGGATCTTGTGTCACAGGAAAATCCCTAGAAATGGATATGCATGGAAAAACTTATTACCCCATTTATAAAAAGTTGACAGAAAAAATAATGCAAGACAAGAGACACATGAGACAAGACTTCATCACGCATGGGCAGTGATTTTTACTCCTCAAATTGTTAGAAATTAATTAGATCCAAACACATGCTTCCCACAATTTCACATAAATATCTTCATACGATTCTCAATTAAATCAACAGTAACGATGATTAATCGAATACGCAAAGAAGAATATTAATCATAAGCAAAAGAATATGATTAATAGTTTGGTTTTAATTTGTCAAACTAATAGTTTCCTTAACTTGCTTTTCCATAGAAAATCGGAATATGGAATGAGCGTCTAACATAGAATAGGTTTAACTTGCTCTTTTACATTTGGCGAAATTATTGAATAAAAAAATCGAATAGTGATATTTACACATACTATAGCTTCCCGTGATTATTTTTATACTCATATTAACCTATGTTTTAGCCAGTCGGGCCAGGCGGTCGAATGGGATCCGACCGCTACTCGGAGGCCACCGGGCCAGTAGAAGAGTCCGGCCGCCAGTACTTCAAACCGCTCAGGAACCGAACGTAGCGCGAAAACGGGGCCGTCGGAAACAGTTGAACCGGCGAAGCGCCGGTCGACAATATTTTGAATGCTTCGCCATTTTTTCGCACGCTCCCCCCAAATTCCCAGCCGTTTGATTCAACGACGACGACGATTCTCGGTTTTAATTTGAGTTTCATAGCAGAATAAAATAGAATCTGGAGAATATATGAAGAAGATAGAAGTTGAAACGTAGTAGCGGCGCAAAATTGGGTCTCCGCTGTCTACTAATTTATCGCCCAGTTAAGTTTAATTTTTTCGAATTTACTACTTATTTCTTTCATTTTAATGAGTTTGATTACGCCTAAATCGTGGATTCAGATTAATGGAATTAATAAAATATGGCCCAAATAGGGTAGTTTAATTTTTTGTTTATATATATTTTATTTACATAAATGTTCTATAATTTCGGCTTACAATAGAAACTAATAATAATTTATATATTTTAATTATATATTACTCACTCCATATAATTGATTTCCTATTTCTTGTGTCTTTCGGATTTTAGAAAAAATTGAAGTGTTTGGGTAGAAAAAGAGTTGTTTATTAGTATTTTATGTGATAAAGTGATGAGTAGTTGGGGTTAAAAAAGTTATTTATTAATATTTTTTATGTGATAAAGTGATAAAGTAGATAATGGCCTTCGTTTTAAGGAAAATTAAATCTCCAAGTATGGAATAGAAATAGAAATGTGAAAAATCAAGTTTGGGGCGGAGAATGTATAATTATAATGGCCATCTTGCACGGTTGACGCTTTAGCAGTCACACCGATCGGACCGATCGACGAAAGCAACTTGAATTCGTTACTTCCGCTTTTTATAACATAGATATTAACCATAACCCAAATTTTAGAGAATCACTTTAGATTGAACATCTTTAAGATAATTATACATTTAATTTCCAACATAATTATCAATCCCATCATTCTGATTCTGATGAGCACATTTCACAGACTATGATTAGCCTCTTAATCCCCATTCTGATTCTGATGGGCATTTCTAGACCATTCTGGTGGATCAATTTTACTACCAACTCCACAATATTTTAGAAGGTCACAGGGTTCCCATTATTTGGAGTTTTCTGTCCAAACATCATTTCTTTTTTATTGAAAAGTTTTGTCAACCATCATCAATCATAGGGCAGACGCTTTAAGGACCATATGGATATTTTTCCCCCGAATTTATTTCTTTTAAAAATTTTCTTTGTTTGATTACCCATTTACTTTCTTTTTTATTTTTCTAATCATCGTCATTTTTTCCATAATTGATTCTTGGAGCGCTGTTTTGTTCATTTTTCATCTAAAACTATGTTTTTGATCGGATGATTTTATAATTATTGTAAAATTTTGCGTTGTTTTTTTTGATCAAGCAAAGAAATACTTTATACAAAATTGGAGAAACGAGAAAGTCTCTTTCGGCCCATTAATTTAGATTTTAAAAAGCAATTAAATATGTAAAAAAACAAATATAACGACTCCAACTTTTGACTCAATTTTTTAAATCATATCTAGGATCTTTCAGCAAGCTCCAAAAAAACTCTTATTTCCCGTCTAACACATTCTTTGTCACCAAACCCGCGACCATACAGCACACATGATTTCTTGTGTAACTTTGGAACAATTAGGTTTATATCAACGAAAACTTGATCATTTCTCGCCTTCTGGAAATTACTGAATAATACCGTCTATACAAGGGGTGATTTTTAAATCCTTTCAAATCAGTCGAAAAAATCACCGTATTGAAAATTACGAATGGAGGATCGAAGTGTGGAACCATCGTAATTTACTCAAGCGCATAACTTGTCGTTCAAATCTTAGCGTGCGAACTACGCAATCAAAAACAAATTTTATGTTCGTTTTCCTCATATAAGCCACCACAAGCACACGAAATATCACCATTTGGGAAAGTAGTACCTCTCTTTTGGAACCTCTTCTTAAAACCGGCATTCTTTGTTTCCAAACCTTCAATCAATCGATTGCTCTTCTCGATTGCATAGCTTCTCCAAATCTCTTATATGCCTTCTCCGGAAGCTCTTGATTTCTTGGCAGCTCTTGTTTTTATGCATGTATCTCTTTATACTAGTGGAAAAAAAAGACCATTTGTTGATTGGGTCCATTTCCATGTATCCTCTTAAATAGCTCTCGGGTTTGTACTGTTGATGCAAAAGCAAATTCGTTAAGTCTACGCACTTCCCTCTCTCAAAAATTACACGTTTCAAATCCCGTTTTCGAAACCCGTTGACCCGAAGACAGCCATCATTCAATAATCGGATTTTGAGCAAGCTTGTCTAAAAATCTAGGAAATTCAGGTTTAAAACTTTAACCAAAAGCCAATCCACGAAATTAGTTTTTCGAGTCACGCCACCTCGTCAATTCGAATTCACCCATAAGACGATATAACTTACAAATCTACATTACACCACCACAGCTTGTCATAAATCCTCTACTCTCCTTTTGACCCTACACAATCCCACATCAAAGGAAAATCCGTATCTAGAATCTTTATAACTCACAGCCCATGTCTATTTGGTTAAATTTCTTGATCTAAAATCGGCTTTTCAAACTTCATTGAAACTCTCGGTTGAATCCACAATACTCACTTTCACTTTTATCCTTACAAATCTACTTCCAAGGAATAGAGCTTTTTATCCTACTGAAAATTACTTTCTCTACTTGAATATTGGTTGATAGTCTTCTCGGTAATCTGAAGCGATGAATCGTCTGCATTGTGAGAACAAATTGGATTAAATGTGTTAGGCTACAGACTCTTCGATTAATTAAAGGGCAGGGAAGTGTGTGCTCATTGATTGATACCGACATTAAGCCCCGAATAAGAGAATAAAGGCTTACCTGTGACGAATAACCGGTATGTTTGATGTCCTTTATTGGGTCTAAGTTTAGTCGATAAATTTCATGACATGAAATATAACTTTGAGTCCGGAAACTACCTCATGTATCCGGGACTGTTTGGCTACCCCGCCTCTCCGCCAAACCCGTGGTCATCATCTGCATAATGAATGGGTGATACATAATCTAGCTTCTTCTGACCTCCAGCAAGTTCGGTCTGCCTCTTTTTTGATAAGAAAGGCTCCAACCACTCCAGATTCGCGATAGGAATAAAAGAGTAAAGTGCACTTATGGATACCTCTGCCATTTGAAAATCTCCAGGACTCCAGATTAACAAACGCTGAATTAGGAAGAACAGACCTCGGTGGTTAGATTCAGTGTAATCTTAAGTCCGCTTAAATAGGATGCGTGTGTAGTTCAATAATTGTACTTTGACTTATATTGGTGAAAGTCAGTAGAGATTCAATACTTTATATCTTAGGCAATATTAATGGTCACGTCACGTTCTTAAGATTTATCTGAAGATAAATTGTGCAAATACAACGTTACGTTGCCCTTAGGAGTTAAGATTTATCATACGAATCTTTACCCAGTCAAGATGGATTTAATTATATGGATAATAATGTTGAGTCGTTTCTTGACCAGAGACCGGAAATCTCAAAATTAAAAAGAGCACATTTGATTGGCGAATTAATTAATAAATTTTGGATAATCTTAAGCTCACGAAATAATAATGGAGTCGTATGATAATATGGCTTAAGATGGATAGTCTTGATATTATTATGTGAGTGGGAAGTTAATTAATATTTATGGGCTTGAATAATATTGTAGCTCGATATTAGATATTCAAGTCCGTTAGAAGATCGATCTTAATAATTCTCACAAGGCCCTCAAGTAGCCCGACATAATGTCACGATAAGCTGAAAAAGGTGTTTAAAAATAAAAATAAATTATAGTTTGCTTATTTTTTCGATTTTTTAGAAAAACATAGATAAAATAGGGGAGAAAGATTTTCTTTAATTTTGTTATGGAGACTGAGGATATATTGTTCTTGGAATACAAGTTATCTCATTAAATTCAAGAAATCTCCCACAAGATTGTTATGTGGGATTTTTCAAAAATTATGAAAATAAAAGAAAAAGAAAAGATTTTCTTGATTTTTGTGAAAGGATATTATGGAAGATATGTATTGCTTGGAATACAAATTTATCTACGTAAATTCAAGAAGATTCAGAATTTTGGAATCTTTATACAAAATTTGAAAATACCATAACAATAAGGGGAGTGGGATTTTATACAAGAACAACACAGATTATGGAAAAAGAATATATTGGATATATATTCAAGATTTCTTGGAGATCAAGAAAGATTTCTCTTCTGTTTTTCTAGCAAAAAATATTACCACCTCTTATAAATAGGGGATGATTTTTTTTCATCCCCAAGTCTGTTCCATGTGTTGGAAAAATTAGAAATCCACAAAGGGTGGTTTAACTATAAATTTACTATTTTTTCCTTCGTTAAATTGTTAGCGATTCTCTGTGAGATTGTTGAACAAGGATAAAATACTTGAAAAGGTCTTTGGTGTGTTATTGCATTAATGACAGGATCTATCTTACCAACAGTTTATCATTTCCGAGATTAGTTAAATAAATAAGTATGATTCGTCGTAGGATTTATAATGAGCTATTCTGATTTGTTGAATATAAATTAATTCATGCTAGTAATAATTCAGTAGAATTAAATTTGTATTTAAAATATTTCATCTAGGAATAGATCGGGTAAATAATTCCCCTGACAATTAAGCGGAAGCAATAATTAGTCATGATGGCTTGGTAATCGTCATGATAGCGGTGGCGATTAGTCGTGTTGGTGGTGGTGTGATGGTGCTTTGATGCTTCGTGGTAGGGTCGAGAAATAGCAGTGTGATGGTGGTGTTAGTGGCTTGGATGATGGTAACCGACCGATAATTTATTTTTCATACTAATTTGTAGGTGAGGATGAGGATAATTATTATCAAGATGTCGGTGATTAGAAGGATAATCGAACAATTTACTCTGTTTTTTTATGTTTGTTTTCGTGACACATTTTTTTAATTTTTATTGTGAATTATGTTTACTAATGTTTATATCGTTTATTTTTTCTATTATTGTTTTGTTTTTTAAAAGAAAATTATAACATTTAAATAGAAAGAAATACTTGTTAAATAGAAAAATATAACTTATTAAATAGAAAAAGTATAACTTGTTAAAAACTGAAAAAATTATAACTTTTAGAAAGCTGAAAAGTATAACATTAAATAAAGAAAAGTATAACATTAAATAGAAAAAGTATTTGATTAAATGAAAAGTATAACTTGATTAAAATAGAAAATATAACTTGTTTTAAAATGAAAAGTATAACTTGTTTAAGCAAAGAAAAGAAGTATTACTTGATTAAATATAAAAATTATACTTGTTTAATAGAAAGAAATATAAACATTGCATTAGAAAAGTATAACATTAAAAAAAAGAAAAGAGTATACTTGTTTAAAATAAGAAAGTATTACTTGATTTAAATAGAAAAGTATAACTTGATTAAATACAGAAAGTACCAACGTTTAAATAGAAAAGTATAACTTGTTTTTAATGAAAAAGTATTATGATTAAATAGAAAAGAAGTACTTGTTGAAATAAAAGAGTATAACTTGTTTTAAATAGAAAAGTATTAACTGATTAAATAGAAAGTATTACTTGATTAAATAAAGAAAAATATAACTTGTTTTAATAGATAAGTATAACTTGTTTTTAATAGAAAAGCATTATTATAGATTAAATAGAAAAAATTATAACTTGTTAAATAAAAGTATTACTTGATTAAATGAAGAAAAGTATAACTTGTTAAATAGAAAAAGGCATTTAACTTGTTAAATAGAAAAGTATAACTGTTTAAATAGAAAAGTGATACTTGATTAAATAGAAAGTATTACTTGATTAAATGAAAAGTATAACTTGTTTTAATAGAAAGTATTACTTGATTAAATAAAAAATCTATACTTGTTAAATAAAGAAAAGAAATATAACATTAAATAGAAAAGTATACTTATTAAATAAAGAAAGAAATATAACTTGTTTTTAAATAGAAAAAGTATTACTTGATTAAATGAAAAGTATAACTTGATTTAAATAGAAAAAATAACTTGTTAAATAAAGAAAAGTATAACTTGTTTAAATAAAAAAGTATAACTTGTTAAATAGAAAAAAGTATAACTTGTTTAATAAGAAAAGAATATTAACCGATTAAATAAGAAAATATAACTTATTAAATAAAGAAAATATAACTTGTTAATTAGAAAAGTATAACTTGTTTAAATAGAAAAGTATAACATTTAAATAGAAAAATCTCTTCTTCAATAAAAAGTATAACTTGTTAAATAGAAAAATATAACTTGTTTAAATAGAAAAAGTATTACTTGATTAAATGAAAAGTATAACATTAAATGAAAAAGTATAACATTAAATAGAAAAGTATAACTTATTTAAAAACGAAAAAGAAATATTACTTGATTAAACTAGAAAAGTATTACTCATAAATCTGGAAATTATGGCCTTTCGTACAGTAACTAATACCGTAAGAGCACGCGTTTTGGACACCTCTTCTCCTTATAACCTTCTGTGCCTTCTACATGTAACTTCTTCTGCATCAGCAACTTTTCTTAATATCTGCTGAAAATTGTTGTGAATTATCTTCGGGATGGAGGGAGTACTTGAATCATGAAAAGTATAACTTGTTTAATAGAAAAATATTACTTGATTAAATGAAAAGTACCGCTTGTTAAATAAAGAAAAGTATAAGCTTGTTTAAATAAAGAAAAGTATAACTTGTTAAATAGAAAAGTATAACTTGTAAAAAAAATGAATTCTAGAAGACGTATAAATTAATTTAGTTTAAATGTAATGATGTTAAGCGGGAATTGATCGCGCTTCGGGCACGAGTCATTCTGGGTCAGCCCAGGAAGCCGAATAATTCTGCTCGTTAATTGGGAAGCTTGGCGTCTTTATATATAGAGTTGTTTAGTGATGGATTCGATTGAGGGATGGTGGTAGCTCGGGTGGATTGGTGGCAGCTCGGCGTTGAAACCATAGCCTAGCCACTTTTTCTCGAAAAATTCACGGTTATATCGAAAGCGGTTTTAAGCGGCAGCAACCGATGGTGGCAAATTCGCTAATAAACAATTTTAAAATCCTTATTTTTAAGCCAGTTACCGCAGCGAATATTCCGGTATTAATAGCGGCCATTTTTCTCTGCGTCGCTATCGAAGTGTTCGATTATCGTCTTTGGCAGCGGTTTGTAGCGATTTTGACGGGTCAGGACGACTGTCGCCAAAATACGTCGTGAAAACAGTTATATCTTTAATTATGGCAGCCAGTTTATATCTTATTAAAATTAGCGACCCTCGTTTTCCCAGCGGTCATTAAGCGAAGTATTTGAAACCGCCGCTCGATGTGCTTGGCGGTTATTTAAAATACATCATGCGTTAAACCACCGTCTTTTTGTAGTGAATACAAAACAAAATTGAATTGTCGGTATTTCTGTTGAAAGAAATTCTTTACATAAATACTTACATAATATACAAAATAAGTATTAATTTAGCCGGACAAATTCAGCAGTTCTAATTTCAAATCGGCTTATAACAATAATATCTCTCAAAGAATGACATTTATAATCTGAATCTAGATTGTATAAACCTTTGTAGATTAAAATTAAAAATAATCAAATATAACATAATATATATATATATATAACAATTTATTCTTTTATATATAACGATATATTTTATGGCAAAGTACTGAGGTGAATAAGTTTGAGGTGGCCAGTTTAGGAGTGTGACTTATATTGCTAAAATTAATGTAACTTATATAAGCGAAAAGTGTGACTTTTTAATGTAAATAATATTACTCATAAAAGAAATGAAGAGTGTGATAAATATTACAATAAAGAGTGTGAAGATACGTGATAAGCGAAGAGTGTGACCTATATTCTTAAAGTGTGTCGTAATCATATTTGAAATGCTTAACAGAGTTCATGGTGAAACGAGTTTAACTTTGACATCTACGCTCTTCTTTTATTTTTGTTTTTAAAATATTGTTTTGTATCGTTATTTAATTATAATATTTAATTGGGAAGTTAATTTTATGATGATTCGTATTCACGATGTATGAATATTATAAATATGATAAAAATTAAATTTAATTAAATTAGATAGATTAAAAATTTAATTTAAATAACTTTTTAATGTGAGTGCGATTTTGAAGCGAAATCATCTGGTAGTTGAATTAGAACTTTCTGGTAGCGTTCATGGCATGAAATTTGAAATATGTTTACGATATATAATCTTGATAAATAGCCATAAATTCGGCGGGATTAAATAAAAAGTTTACAATATTATTTTTATAGATTAAATATTTTAAATATTTTATTAATATAATTAAAATTAATTAGAATCAATACAATTTATAAAAAAAAATCGAGATCGCATCAAACAAATTATGGATTTTCAATTGACTGTATACTTTACCATTGGAATTTGAGAAAGGCACCGATACCATACACAATAAGATATATACAAAGTCATGGAAAACTTTGTGAATATAAGGAAAATATCATTATCAAAGAAAAAAAAGATAAATCTGAGATAGATTTCTAGACTGAATAATTAATTGAGAGATAACGTACGTATTTTACCGAAATAATAAAAGAAAATACCTATAATTAATTTAAGATGGCAAAGTAGCCGCTTGGTTCCGAGAAAGCGACTCGGCGACTACAGCTATTCTGAGAAGAGGGAAGGTTTAACCATCGTTTAACATCGTGAAATCCAGGAAACTTCAGTATTGATTTTCAAATCTGCAAAAACTTACCATTAAACACGTGATTTAAAAAAATCTGCACAGAAGTGAATATAAGAATATTTTACGTTACAATTCAGCAAACCGTATTACACAATTCATTTACGCTCAAATTACAATATACAAAATAAAATTAGAATATTAAATTTATCAAAATTAGATTAAAAATCTTCTACATAATCAAAAGTATATTTAATTAATTGCAAATCATTAAAATCATGTTAATTATAATTTCATATTTTAAATCTTTCGAAATTCACATCCCCCTTGATAATTCTGCTGTGATATACAAATAAAATTAGATTATAAAAAATACATAATTAGAAAAATTGAGTATAGACAAAAATATTCATCAATAAATATAAACGTGAGGCAGTGAGTATAGCTGATCTTTATAATGTGGACATGAGCTTTATAAGGATATTTGGAAGGCGAATATAATAGTATCTTTATAAATAAATATGATAAAAAAGCTTTACAATATTTGATTTAATTACAATAGAAATAATCTGGTTGAATTGAAACTTTTGCGTAAAAGCCGAATAATAGTTTACATACATAAAATTTGAATGATTTACCAATATATAATATCATTATCTGGCGTTTGAGAACTTGGGCAATTTATTAAAAATGAGCTTGGGCAATGATTATAAAAGTTTAAAATATGATTGTCTGAACATCAAAAACTATTAAAAAAGCCAATTTATCTAAATATAAGAACTAGCAGTGATTCTGAGCCTTAAGAGCACCTTTGGACAGCGGTCCAGCTCTAAGTTTTCAGCATTGTCCAGTATATTTTTTTAATATTTTTAGTATATTAGTTGAACCTTGATTTCCCTCTTCATTGTCCATTTAATTTTTATAATTAATATATATTTTAAAATCTGTTTATAAAACCAAAACTAAAAACAAAACTTATACCACTATAATATATATCTGCATTCAAATCTAAAACGTCAAATAAATAAACATACGTATAGAAAATAAATAAACATACACTTTATGTCGTCCAGCCTTTTACCAACATGAAATCTATTTGTGTAAATCCTCACAAGCGTATTATATCAAAACACCTTGATATCAATTGTTCATATCTAAATTAGCGTAAAAATCAGCTAAATATATATGTTCATCTACAGCTCATAAGAGTTTGTTTCATCTCTAACTAACAACATTAATCACAATAAATTAACCTTAATTTAAGCTTAAATCCTCACCTGACATATTTATCAAACATACCATGGGTGCATCGATTGTTCATATCTAAATTAGCATAAAAAAAATCAAGCTGAAGCCACACAATATATGTTAAATACCTAACAGGTTGTTACGTCATTCTAGCAGCTAACATTTAATCCCCTGACAAAATTAACACTAATTTATGTAAATCCTCCACACAAGCATATTATCAAACCACTTAGGAAATATAAATGCAACTGCATTAAATCAATGAGTATATATATACACCAATATACATGATGTACATACGCAATATACATACACCAATACATACAACATGATATATATACACCAATACATAAACAAATACATACATTTGCAGAATACCTAATATGGAGGTGGAGGAAATGACCAGTGTAGCGGAAAGGAGGGAATGACAAAGCGGCCAGTGGCAATTAAGAGAGGAGAATGTGCGGGGCAGCCAGGTTGAAGGAGAAACTAGAAGCCCGGCAGCAAGAGGTAAGCGGCTTGTTGAACTGACAACATCTGGCAGGTTGAGAGAAAGCGGCAATGAGGTAGAAGAGGCAGCTGAATAGCGAGTTCTGATTTGAGGAAGTGGTTAGTGGTGAAGAAAGCGGTGGGAAAGCAGGTTAGAATGTACAGAATCGCGATTGGGTGTGTTTGTACCATCTGAGCTGCCAGACATGGTTGAAACATTGTCTAGGTGTTGTTACTGCATGGTTTGACCGCTCCAAGTTACAATGTCAGATGGCAGTTTAAACTCTTCTATATTTTTTTTTTATTTTTTAATGGGCAGCTCTAAAATATATTTAAAAAAAAATTCTGAAATGTATGATCAACATGAAAGTTAGATATATTTATCAATATATGATTTGGTTTGAAAAAATTTAATATGCATTGCAATTGTAAATATTATTACTAACTACACTAAAAAATTATATTGGGACTGAAGATTTAGCACTTTTTCAGAGTTATGAGCATATTTAAGCAATAGTGAATATTGGAACGAGCAAAATTAAGCAACTAGATGATTAAAAAATAGTAAAACAAAAAAATTAATCTTTTAATAGAAAATCTAACTAAATTGTCAAAATATGGAAGCAAGCATATCCTTAAAATGAATTGACATATTCTTCGCTAAAACTTCTTTAGAAAAAGAAAGATGTTACGACATCTAATACTTTCTCATCATTAAAGGAAAAAGAATTAAACTGTAAAAAAAAATAACAAAAAAGTAAAAATAAAAAAAACTAAGGAATATGGCATCATGAAATTAATACCTTAAAAGGAAAGGGTTTAAACCTTTCAAAAAATAACAAAAAAGAAAATCTACAATAGAACAACAGAAGGTGATGCATCGAGAAAAAGATCATTAATTACCTAATTCTGTCTGTAAAATTAAAATAAATGACTGCAAAAAAATTAAATGAGAGGCAATACAAAAAGCAAAAATAAGCGAAAAAAAAAATATATTTTAATCGGCGACATTTAACATAAAAAAGCAAAAAAGAAAAATGTTTGTCTGCAATAAAACAACACATATTCATAATTCTGACAAAAAACATCACACTAAATACATTACCTAACCTACCAGTACGCCATCTACGCAAACTTGTGGCGAACCTGCGAATCAGTAAATATCTAACAAAAGTTGAACCTGCGGGAACAGACAACGAGTCAAAACAGAAGAGAGCACCATCAAACCATCAATAACAAATAATAAAACAAAAAAAAAAATTGTCCAACAGATGATCTAGAGCGAAAACATCACTAAGCCGCCTCATCTATAAATAAAAAATAAAAATTGACCTGTAACAGACCTGCAAAAACATATTTTAAAACTTGTGAGCCTATACTTTTAAAAACAATAACAATAAAAAGCCTATACAAGAATAACAACAAGCAAGGAAAATATATTATCGAGAACAAAAGGTGAGATAGGGAAAAAGAAAGAATTATGAATAAAAATGGAAATATAGATTGAAATTTAACTAGAATCTACAAATTAAAGTCTTTAGATAAAATTCAAAATTTAACTTAAATAACTTTTAATGAAGAAGACTCGATTTTAAAAGCGAAATAATCTAATTGAATTGGGTTTTACTTGTAGATTAACATTAGTTGCGTTTACCATGCATTTGAAATAGTTTATCAATACCATTAAAATTAAAATTAATATATATTATTCCTTATAAATTTAGCCAAATTAAGGCTAAGTCTAGACATGTCAAATGAACTTTGAATACTTAGAACATATAAATAAATATTTATTACGAAAACATAACTCATACAAAATACCAGCATTATGCTCTTTTTCTATGTTAATAAACATTACAAGCGAGGCAGTCTCATTTAATTAACAATTACAGCCTCTAATAAGGTTTTGAAGCTGGATTAGAGCAGCCTGTTCCTTAATAAAAAGATCTTCTTAATGATTAGTCAATCTTTCTTATTTTTCTCTAAATTTGAGGTTTAAAATCGAGTTTTGTGGAATTAGGATTAAATCAACTTTGATATGTATAAAAGCGCTCACCCCAATATTCCATTTGGTCATTATGAATGCGTTTGTGTACCTTTAGGCTTAAAATGCTGCAAAATCAATTTCAACCATTATGAATGACATTTTAATCATACCGTATTTTATTATTGGTATATATTGATGACATCCTTGTGTTTTTAGCGAATATTGAAATACATTTTAAGCATCTTGGAAATGTATTTAAAATTTGGTCAATTAAGAAATGGTCTTATCGTTTCAAAACCTAAAATGGTTTTATTTAGGACTAAAATAAAATTTTCTTGGTCATATTTATTGACAATGTATTATATTCAATTCAAAAAGTGTTGAATTTGATGACAAATTCTTGATGTTATAAGCTGATAAAACTGAACACGAGATTTTTAGGAAGTCTTAATTGTATTATTTCTTATATTAGAATCCTTTGAAGATTATCTTATGATAGACTTAAAGAACCATTCTCTTTGGAATGATAGTCATCTTAGAGTTATTATGAGGACCAAAAAATATTGAAAATATTCATGTCTTATGTTGGCTAAATCATCTTCAGGAGAAAAAAATTATTAGTAATGTCACCAGTTGGGGTATGATGTTACAAAGTGACCAATGCTGATAATAAAAGATTATATTATTATATTTAATTTAGGTAAAATGGAATAATAATTGAAATTATTCACTTATGCTGAAGAATTCTTGCTGTTATGAATATTAATTTAGAATTTTAGTTGATTTGCTCATCAATTTATTATAAGTAGTTATAAATGTTCCATCTTTATATCTTTCTTGAATTTTGAGCATAATGTTTCTAGTAAATGTTTGGAGTACGCTGACATCTCATCTTACTTATTTTTTGATTTGATATTGTTTATAAGCAAGGAAAATAAATCATCTCCGATTTTAACCAACTTTCGTGCAATTTTATTTAACACCATGAATACAAATGATGGAAGAAGTTGATATAACACAGAAGGAAGAAAAGGATCTCTTTTATGTTACAGCAAGGAAGAAATCTGCTTTAGCAATTTCATTTACATTGAGTTATACTGAAAGGAGAAAAAATTTGATGAAATTTTAAGGAATTCACTCAGCAGCAGAAAAGCGAGAATATTGAGTTAGAATGATCCTTAAAACACGATAATGAGGTCATCTACTCTTGATTCTTTCGAGAAAAGAATACAAATTATTTGATTCTCCCGAAGAATTAGTTCTTGTCCATCCGAAGGTAATGATGATGAAATTCAAGGTCCCATTAGTTCCTTACCGTTAAAATAATTTTTCCAACTAATGGTTGGAATGTGAAGCTAATTGAGAGATTTTGTCTCAACTTCGACCTTAATTGATATTCAGCGTTTTCATCTAAAATAAAAAGTGATAATTCTCGCATTTATCAACTAAAGATCATCTCATTCCGGGAATGAATTATTTCTCATTTCTTGAGAAGCTTGTTGACAGTGATAAGCTTGACTGCAATCTGATTATTGGATTATTTACAAAGATTTTATAAAGCTTTATTTGCTCAGAATCTTCAACATTTCTCATTGATAAATTTGTGATAATATCGATGTAGGAATCAAAATTCCTAATTGGCACTCTCACAATTATGGGAGAAATTTTTTGAATCTTTATAATGGAATATTTTTTATGCGAAGAGATTAAATCTCTGACAGAATAATACATAGATTTTTCTTCCATGGCTTCTGTATCTAAAATGGTAAACTATTTGTATGTTTTTTATTGATTCTGAAATCGTAGATGCAGAAATGGAGACGAACCGGTTACTCTTGAAGAATGCGAATACAAGTTTATGGAGAATCCACTTCTGAATTTTAGATAAACTTGAATATTATTCTTGCCAGCTCATGAAATCGCTTTGGGAAAATATTAATAGGGATCAATCCGAGGGAATTGAAGAATATAAAAAAGTCTTCTGGTGAAAAAGACTTGAAATAGTCTTCTTCCGTTTACGAATATTACAAGAAATATATTTGGTTTTTATTTCCTGAGAAAAAAAATTGTAGATCTTTATATGAATCCTTATTAAAAGATTTATTGATGATGATTTTTAAGATTCAAAATCCCGGATGTCTCGATATTTGATTCTGATTGGAATTACAGATTAACAAGGACGAATAAGTATCAAGACTTTTTCTATAACTTGAAAAGTTTGATCTTTTGAGAAAATTCTCTTAAAGGGAAACTTAAAGAAAGAGTGCTAATGGAAGGATCTTGTCAAATTGTTTCTTTAGCAGGAAGGATGGGATATTAAACATATGAGATAATTCGTTTCGAGGGTTATATTATCTCTACATTGCATCTGGAATGTTTCTTCACAATACTGTAGGTGTTCATACATGATATTGATCATGAGAATATTGTGCGTAGAATTATCTTAAAATTCTTAAAAAAGGATCGAGGAGTTTTTGGGTATGGGTTGGTATTTTGACTTCTTGAGAAAAAATCGAGGAAAGGGAATGTACATATCGACTCGTTACTTTTGAGAATTGGTTAATTTTAAGGAGTCTCTTAAACTCTTAAGAAAGCAAGCTTCGTTATTAGCGTTATTGAGATCTTGGTAGAGCACATTTAAAACAGATATGTCTGATATCTGACAAAATCAAATTTCATAAATTTATTTCTGACAGCGGACTTAAAATTGTTTTTTGAATAAGAAATTCTTATTCATCACTTTTTACTTACGACTTTTGTGGTTTTGTTTTTCATGGTACATTTTATTTTTGTTTTGAAATAGGGTTCGTATCAAAAGTCTTTCATCTATAAATAGGTGTGATTTTCTGACTTTTGAGAATAAAGTTTAGAACTCTCCACTTTCTCTTTTTTCCTCTCTCTGCCACTCTCTTGTATACTTATGGCCTTATGTCATCTGTTTGCAGAATTTGTTTATATTAAAGGAGGCTTCGTTAAAATCCTATTCATTTGTTATTTTTTGTTTTTATATTTACTTATTCTTCGATTGATGCGTATACATGGGCAATTTAGGAATACTGTATTGAATCATGGCACGAAACTTGCAAATATACTCTACTATATATGGAATTTGAAATTATATTCGCATAATGATCGTAATTTGATATATCAAAAGTAGAAATTGGTTTAACACCGATGGAAGTTTGAGCTTTCGATGATATTCGTGATTATTATATAAATTTAGCATTATCTTAGGTAGAATAAACATTTTAAATGCTTTTTTCGAGTTAACTAAAAGCGGACTATAAATTTCTCGATAAATCTTTGTTTTGCTTGAGAATCCTGCAAGATACTATTGATACGAATCTTGCGATCATTGTAAAAATATAGTGTCGAGCCATGAGAAGTAGGGTATATATTTGTTATATGGTTTAAATGATTCAATCGTCTTGATTCTTATAGATACATTAGATTAATGAAGAAGCGTGAGAACGGTATATTAGAATATATCTGAAAATCTTGATTATTGAATAAATGGTATTCACAGAATTGAACACAAATGGTTTATAAATTAGGCTTTTTGAAAAAACAGAGTTTCGAGACAAATTGTTAAAAACTATTTTGAATCTCTCTTCATGAAGAAGATGGTTATTAAATTGTAGTAAAAATGATATTTTACCCTTACGAAAAGAACTCTTGGATTCTTACATATTATTTTGTGTTAATTCATTTTAGGCAGCTTACATAAATAGTTTTAGAAGCTTTTTGAAACCTCTTTAGGGATGGTAGAAATCCTTAATTGAAATGATCATAGTAGGAATATAGGAATCAGTTTGGCTTTAGAACACCATACATTTTGTGCGTATCTGTTTTCTCTATCTTTATATGATAGTAATACAGAAACTGTAACATTCATATTAAAACTCGTAGTTATAATTACATGCAGGTACGGAGGTTATGTGTATATTATAAACATTTATTATAAGCCTTTATTTACCTCAATCCTATGTGTAAAAAATTGAGAAAATATAATAATGAGGTAATGCTTGAAAATGATTAAATATTTACTACCCCGAAGTCCGATAAGTGGGGAACCAATTATTTTCGCGAAAATTGGATGTCAAGAGCAATCTGTTACTGAAATCTATTACTCATCTTTGATTTGACTGTTACTCTCAAAAGTAATGATGCGTTAAGCTTCAATATTGGTTTTCAAAATAATCAAAGGACATTAAAACTGCTTTATCTTTAGATCAAAATACGAAAATGGTACTTTTTATATCTCCTTTGGATTATGAGTAAATTTCACTTTCCGGAATCTTAAGAGAACTACTTGCTCTTATAAATACTCATTGTAAAAAATAATAATTATAACAAGCGAGAAAGAATTATTAATAATAAAAGCAATATAATCACAAAAGATGAATTTGATCAAAACAATTTGGGATTGTAACTTTAAAATATATAATTTTATGGATTTTACAAACTTTTAGATTTACTACCAGGTTCGCCCTACTGAAACTCGTAATGTGTTAGGTTCTTAAATCTAAATGGGATGATTTAGAATTTAGTATTTCGTCATTCTCAAAAGAATGATTTAGATACTTTATTTATTGGAGTTTTTATAAATTATAAGCGTAATAAATTACTTATTATATGTTCCTTGGTTTGTTCAAACTTTTATATGAATTATATTTAGATCGCTAGAAGAGATTATAAAATAATTTACGGTGGTATACAAAAATATCTTTTACCTCTCATTGTTTATACAAATTGAAAAGGAAAAGGTGTTTGATACATTCTCGAGAATCATTGAAAATAGAGTGTCTTCAATCTTTATTAAACGTGTTAATCAAATGATTGAGCAAAATAATTTTTGTAATCTTTATACATCATTATTGAAGAAATTGTTTCTTTACATGATAAAGTTGATAGGTATCTACAAAATCAATTCTCAAAATAAATATGAAATGATAATAATAATAATAATAACCAATATTATTAAAACAACTCCTTGTTGATCTACAATGAGATAAAGATTTTGGCCCAAACTATTTACGATGAAAATTATTAATGTCGTTAAAAGCTAATCTTAATATCTCTAGAATGATATTGTAGATGATAATCATGGCTAATCTAAATATCAATATTAATAAAATGAAATAAATTTGATAGACTTTACCATATACTCATTATTAGAGACCTACTCACCATGAATGTTCTTAATGAAAACAAAAAAAAACTTTTTAATGGAATTCTTATACGGAAAAATTATTTATATATAGACGAATAAATGTGATGATATTATTGTTTTCCTCAATGTCATCATCTTATATATGGTTCTGGCATCAGAAACTTGTGTAATAATGATATTAATCTTGCTGGTATTACTTGAACATTAATTCAACAAGTTGGTGGGATAATTATTGCTACCCCAAAATAGAATGAGGTACTTCAATTTATAAAATTGAAAATAAGTGAAACAAACGATAGGGTTTACTCTCTTGGAGTTACTACTATTTTGGATTCGTTTCTTTGTTCGATATACACGATAAGAAATGATAGCAATCTGAAAGAACTCTTGCTTTTAAATATGAATTGTAAAACTCTTCTTGATTTTAGATGGTACAAAGATGCTTTCTTTGTCTAAATGTCATGATTAGATTGTAGTAGGATGATATTTGGAAAAACCAAATTTTGTTGATTGTGTACCAATTTATTTCGAAAAAGTTAAAGAAGAAGAAATATAGAAAAGGATTGATTCGATCCGTTATAGTGCTTATACTTTTAGGTCAAATCATTGTGTTTTGTGTTGAGGAAGGAGTAAATCTTTGTAATGAACTTGAATTAAAAAAATCAAATTAAAAGAATATGTCTTCCACGGAAAAACAATTGGAAGTCGATTCTGACCAATTTGGGTTAGAACCGTCCTGTTCTAAAAATAGTTAGGTACAAAGACTAATAAAGAGATTTGAAACATAAATTTAGTATAAAAAGAAAGAAGAAGCCATAATTCACCAGAAACAAAAAAAAAGATCATGATAATAATAAAGTCCGAAAAAAATCACTAAAGAAGATGTAATCTGATTATTTGTAAAAATGTAATAGACACAGGGTAGTATACTACTCGGTCTTTCTGAAAGGCAAGATTAAAAATCTTGATATTAATGAAGAGTTAAAAGAAACAAAGGTATTTATGAGTTAATATTGATCTGAGAATCAGAAAAATTTTATAATGATTGATAACCCACATTACAGATCACATGATGATAATTCATTGTCGATAAAAGAAAAATCTGATGAATCATGAAGCCTTGTCTTAATTATCGATGAATACTGATATCTTAATAAGTTGATAATGAATTTTTACTAAACTCGTAGGTCGAATTTTCAAGATATGAATAATGGTGTCTTATTTAATGCTGTAAATATTTTTACATTTCTTAAACATATAAAAAAGATTTAGTTTTAAAGATAAATCATTGAACAATTTCATGATTCTTTTAGAATGAAGACAATAAAAGTAGTCCTTTCTAAAAAATTGATAGTAATTATTATAATATGGGTGAATTGAAGACTTCTTGGCATAAAAAATACTCAAAAAATAATCGGTATTATTTATGATTTAGTTCATGGGATTAATAATCTTAAAAGCTGATGTCAAGATTCTTCTAAAAAAAGCGAGAATCTTGATCACTTTTTTGTTGATACTTTCTTTTATTAGAAAGGAAAAAATTGATATATATAGAGAGTAATGATATGAACCCGGCTGCTCTGGTTTTTATGGAACCAGTTAATGATATGTCGTACATTTATTCCATAAACCGCAGAACCATAAACCTAAATCATGGACCATTAATTGAATGAATATGAACCACCGGGTCGGAGTTCGATTCTGGTAGAGAGTTAGGTCGGCAAGATTAAAAATCATAAAATTTTTTACCGGCCCAAGATTTTGTTATTTTTTGATTCGTTCGATTTTCTTTTACCGGGCGAGTGGTTCGCTAGTTCACCGTCAAGAATGGTTCATGATTTAGGAGTTTATGGTTCATGGTTTAGGGAATAGTTGGCAACCGTCGATGTCAGTTCATCATCAGTTAGTTAGTCTATATCATTCTTACATATATATATATTCAAGCAATAATTTTAAGTGTAGGTATTAACTTTAGAGTGCATTTACCCTAGAATGATTGGGTTTGGGATAAGGGGTTGTTAAGGAAAAATAATATAAATTAAGAATTATTTCTACGCCTCTTATAAGTTTAGACATTTAAATGAAATGAAGAATTTTCCACTTAGTGACTAGTGGCTTTAGTTCACATTAGAGATTATGTGTTCTTCCTGCTGGCTGCTTCATTCATATTAAATTGTCTACACTAAATAGAGATCTCTTCACAATGATAAGTAAAATTGATCCTGCGATGAGTGTTCTGATTGGATAGGATTGAGTAAGATTGAATTGAAGCAATATATATGTTTTGAATTAGGGACCAAAATGCTTTTAATCATGTCTGCAAAAAATTAATATTTTTGTTTGATTGAGGATTAGATGCTTGATCTGTGAAATTCATAAATATCTTAGCTGAGATAAAACACTTGGACATTTTGGTACAAATATGAGAGTTAACTATGTACTATTGTATTTGGGAGCCAGTTAGATACACATGCACATGGAGTTCACTAAAGAAAATGAAGAATTGCCTACAAAATTTTTCACCGGAAATATTTACGAAATTTTCTCTGAAAAAATAATTTGGTCATAAAAAGTAAAGTGCCTGCGATTTGCGCAGAATAATCTTTGAAAAAAAATACCTACACAAATAATTTCTAGGAAAACAAATTATTTCACCCAGGCGATATAGCAGCGTTATGTAATTTCATAGAAACGATTACCTACTCAAATAATTTTTTCCTAGGTAATTTTATTTTGTGAACAATTATATTTGTAATTTAAAAACTTGATCTGTATAATTTTTTAAAAAATTGTATATATGAGCAGGAATAATAGCTGGCCTTCTATTTAGAACCAAGGAAATTATCGCCGTTAGAAAATTTTGTAGGCATAATGAAAAATATTGAAAAATTTTCCATGATCGCTATTTTATTGCGGTGGTTATAGTATGACATGTCTATCCTTAATATAGGGTTAAAAACATTTTTGTACGGGCTAAAAATGTATTTCGAACCCTCAAAGCGAACCAAGCAAATGATTCCACTTTGGATGTGACTCAATTCAGCCTATCCATGAACTAATGTAAGACCGTTTAGTGTACCTAATTATTTGGATTAGATGAGGATTGATTTGATCGTTCATTGGTAAAATACTACTGGCCAGGTCTCGATGCAAAGGACGGAATGAATATGATCCCAACCTATATTGTTAAGAAAAAAAATAACTGGAATTTTCTATTCCTTTCATACGGCTGATTCCGTAGAGTTTACCTTTCTAATTAATTTGAAGAGAGAGACAGAAGATTTGATTCTGTGTTGTACTATTCAACTATTCAGTTTTATTGCTATTCAGCTAAAAATATATTCCCTCCTTCCACCTAATCTTATGTCGTTTGGCTTTTCTGCGTTTTTGCGGTAGTTTGTATTAATTGAAATAATAGTGACTTTTAAGGAGTATGTTGGGGATATTTTAGTTTTGATAAATTGTGCTGAAAGCTTATTATCAACTTGTGTTGGTAAATTAATCTGAGGATATAAAGTTGAGGCAGGGAAAACAGTTAAGAAAGAAAAAGTAATCGGAAAAATCGGAAATCAGAACAAGAAGAAAATCAGTTTAAAGGCTAACTTTATGCGATTTCGATGCTGCTATAGTTCTGAGCGGTGAGAATGCGTCTTCGGCCCGTCTGATCACCGAAGCATCTTTGGTGATTCCAATCTTAAATCTTTGAAGCCCGATCTTTAGGCCAGTCGTCTTGATATCTTTGGCCAGTTCATCGCGATACGGCCAATCTGCGATCTTGATATCTTGAAATGATGCGATCTTGATGTTGGTGATGCGAATTACTAATCTTTGAGCTGATGATCTTGATATCTTTGGTAATCTTGGATCTTAATGATATGATCACGATCTTCGATATCTGAGCCGATACGGAACCAGACCAGGACGTCTGTGACCAAATTTTATGGACCCGATAGCATACAGTCCCGAATAAACGTCGGATCAGATTAAACCTTATGGCAATGAAATAATGAAGATAGCAACCTATATGAATGTGACATAAAAGTACAACGGTCTGATAAAAGTGAAAAAGAAAAATGGTAGTGGATTTGAATGGCTGCTATAAATGAGTAATATTCAAATTCACATATAAATACGACCGCACTATGTGAAAGATGATGGAGTTCTTTGCAAAGTGTGATTAAAGCGAATATTCGGCGTACCGATTGAAAACAGCGGGCGTTCTGTATCAGGTACCCAAAATTGTTCTTAAAATAAATCCTAGCACAAATGTAATATCCTAAGCTTAGAGATTTTCCCATCCTTAGCATTGAGGCTAAACAAATGTAAGAAGAAATACAAACATAGTTTAAACCAAACAAACCTTACGAATGTGGTTTGATAGGATAAGTTTGTGTGAACTTCAGTAAAGCATGCAGCATCTAGGGAAGGTAGGCAATCGTGAAGAATAAGTCGATTTGAGTATGAACTCGGTAAACATCTATAATCAAAGGAGGGTGGCGATCGTGAGAGATAAATCTCGTTTAGTGAGAACTTCAGTAAATATCTGTTAAAAGTTAAGTTGGTGCCCCATGAAAGGGAAAAGAGTGGATCATAGGGCGGTTGTGGCCAGAACCACTTTATAAAAATAAATGTGTTCTTATTTGCTATCATATTAACTGTCATACATACTTTATAAATCTGCATAACCACGTTCGAAAATTTACAAAGTCACCTCCATTGGTTTCAGGTTTTAAATGGTTTTAAGGACCATCTAGGTATGATAGATGGAGGTCTATATAACCCTCCTTAAAATCGTTTTGATATTGATTCTAATCTAATTTCGCTCTATAGTGTAAAAGTCAAGCAGTCTAGATTAGTGATGATGCTGATATAGTACTTTGATATAAAATTTACTTTTAACACATTGTGTTACTTCATACAAACATTTCCAAATTTTAAAATTCCTGATGATTTGAAATTTATCTTATATAATTTTACACACTGCGTTTCAACTCTTGTCAAATGTTTAATCCATTTAAGCTATCAATAAATTACTTCACATTATATTCCTTTATACAGTAAATATTGAATCAAATTGGGAGGGTGTGATATCATAAGTTGTTTTTTTTTAAAGTTTTATGAAACATAGAATGTTTTTTATTTAAACTCTCGATCTAGTACTGCTTCTTTTAAATCAGTTAATTTCATTATTTTTGTATTTCTGCAATATACAGTTTTTTCAATTATATAAATAATTTATTTTAATTATACCTGAATTAATGTCGTATCTAAAACATTATTCTGGAGGAATGTGAGACATCATCGAGGACAAGCTTTGCTGGGAAGATGTCATTTTCACATAATTATCCTCTATATATATATGCATGCTGCCTATAGTATTACCTAGTAGTTTGCTTGTTGATGTATTTGTATTTGGAGTTGTCATAATGTTTTTATTTCTTCATGATTTGGGTCTGTTTTGAAATTAATTATGGTGTTGTTGTTGTGGTCTAATTCCTGTTGTTTTGAATAATAAGAGTTAAATTCACCTCCTCACAAGTAAATTAATAAACATGTTTCTGTGTTTTGTTTTTTTTGTTTGTTTTTCTCAATTCTAGCCAGACGTTTTGATTTGTTATCAAAACTCAAACCCACTGTAAGCCCTCTTCATTACTGCAGGATTCATCTTACAACAACTTCAGCTTCAATATTTATTAATTGTGGAACGGATGAATTATCTTTCAACTCCATAATGCCAATTGGACTTAGCTTTAATTATATTGGTAGATTCTTGTATCTCGTCCAGGTGCGTGTATCCATGGTGTATTTTAAAAGAGAGTTGATTAATAATTATGGAGTTAAGTGTAAATAATTATATATTTAAGTACGTAATTGCTGGGATTGCAAAATCTTGTTTATGTTTGGGATAACGTATACAAGGATGTCGGGATATTATAAACACATTTAAGTGCTGTGAATCAACTTAAGTGAATTGATAATAATTAATCCAGCTCAACTTGACGTCAAAACAATAATAATTAGTAAAAGATCATAGCGTGCGGGTACAGGTTTAACGCGTTGGAGACAACGGGTTGAGATGGGCGAATCAAATGGCGGCTCACCAAGTAAAAGTGGCTCGCAGTATTCAAGAATGCTGGATTCGATAACTTCGGTGGAAGGTTCTCGATGAACAATTTATAAAAAAAAGGAAAAAATAAATAAGAGAGAGGTGCTAAAATATGCAAATTCTGTCCGGGTTAAAATCATTTAAAATAATCTATCTTCAAATCAAGCCCAAAATTTCCTCAATCAAGCTCACCGAAACTGACACATTTTATAAATTCTGAATCCATTGAGGTGCCGATAAATAATTATTATATACTTTGTGGATTTACAATTTTTAGAAAGTACCATTACCGTTATGTAGAATGAAAATATTCATCCTATGTATAATGGTAGGATTAGAATGAAAAATATGAAGAGGTACTGAAAAGCAGGTTAGGAAATATCTTTTTTTTTACAGTCTCAAGAAATCTTGGATATATTACATTATAATACTTAACAAATGTGTATTTTTAATAAAATCTCACACACATTATTTGCCCCCTATTTTTCGAAAAATAAGAATTAAAGATTAATTGGATCTTTCTTGAATTATGAAATATTTTTTGTGTCAAAGAATCATCTCTTTTTCCGTAAAATTTTAGAAAATCTTTTATTGCTCTTACCCAGATTTAAAAATACATATTAAAAGGGGCCAAGTGGGAGATTTCTTGGTTATGGGATAATCATATGATAAAGAATCTTTATCTTTCGTTCAATAAAATCTTTTGAGAAAATCGACCTACTTCTCTTTCTTTAAATTGAAAATAATGGAAAATGTGCAACAAATATTTAATTTATATTTTAAGCACATTTTATTTAATGGACTTTAATTGGGCTACTTGAGGTGACTTTAGAGCGTTAATTGGGCCTTCAAATGCATTTCTTGAATTCAATATTGGAGCCGCAGTATAATTCTTCGTTAATATTAATTAAATTAAAACATATAATTAATATTATCCAACAACTTTATATTCTGATAATATGACTCCGGTTCTATTTTTCTAGGTATTTAAGATTAATTTAGTCCATTAATTAATTATTGCCCAGAAAAGAACTTTATATTAATTAATATTTTTATATCGTGGAGTAGACAATTTCATTTAATATCATCTTAGGAAAAATTAATTTAAACTTTACAATTTGGTATAATCATCTTCTGGTATGTGAGGGTCCAATCTGAATATTGCAAACACCACAGTTCTGTATTAATTTGTAAGCTGTCATGTAATTAATATTATTCTTGTGCGGGCATATAAGATGTCGAAGTCATGATTGATTCTACCTGTTTATAAATTAAAGCAATAACTAGTAATCACATGCAATTCCTTATTAAGTGTGGAGATTGAAATCGGCGTGAGATTGCAACCCTTCGTTTGTTCCATAGAAAGTCAGTCTGAATAAGTTTCTCTCTCTGTGGAATCCGCTTCATGTGAGTTCAAAATAAACAAATTTTTGGTAGTTCACTTTTCTATGTATGTAAATTGACTCCATCTTTTTCTTTTTTATAAATTGAACATGTTTCGCTTTTAGAATATGGATCAGAAGAGAAGTGTCCACAAGGGAGATGTATACAGTTACGGGATAATGTTGCTGGAAATATTTACGAGAAAGAAAAAAGTGCAATACTCCAGAGTGTGGCCCTGTTTTTTTGCTATCAGAGACGGTCAACAATTCTCCGCAGAAGAACAGTAATAATAAAGTCTCTTCAACATGGCTAAAACTTAAGCCAGCTAAGCAGTCGCCCTCCTGTGTGACGGTTTTTCACTATTAAGCAGGTCAACGTCTTTTTTGTGGTGATGAGCTAAAAAATAGAATAAACAAAAATAAGAAGACTCTTCAAAGTCGAGTCAATTAATTTGAACATTTTCATAAAAGCAATCTGTGTGGTAGTGCTCTCGATTCTGATAATTGTTTAGTAAAACATTTTTCTGTCTTTACCGTCGACACATAACATTGTATAGCTCAAAATATTTGTACTCATATCACAGGATCATAGTATGTATACTAAATGTTTTTTTGATTTTCAATGTTTTTCAAAGTGTTCTCAAGTTTTTTTTCAGTCTTTTTAGTTCAATGTTGCTGTCTTATACATACTATTGTGATTCTGCCACAGTAGAATTAAAGGAATTAATTAGCATATTCTTCAATTTGACCTGCAATTCCTGATGGCAGCATTTAAAATATCATTTTAGCAACGTTAAAATTCTTTCTACGGTTTGACGATCATGACAAAGGAGTCTAGATTAGTAAAATTGATTTCAACGTGTCACGGAAAAAAAAAATAATGCCAGCGTTTAGAAACTGATTTGATTTGACAAAAAATACGATTTTTGAGATTTATAAATATCTTCATCGTTTCTTTACTGTCATTTACTCTTGGTATCTCGTTTCTATATCCTTGGTTTCCTCAAATTAAAATTTATGCCTTTTGTTAAATTAATTAAAATGGCAAGCGTGATCGACAGTATTGGAAACCAGATTCAGGCCAATTTTTAATTTTCTATGATGAAACCAATCTAATATTTATACTTTTCCACTAAAATTTTGGTGATAATAATTTTCTATTTTCAATTGTTTTTGTCAAAAATTAAAGTTGATACTAAAAATCTCTTCCTTATCTCCGCCTTTTTTTAGAAATTTTTTTATACGAATGTTGACCGGATGAGATTGATGTCAGATGATAAAACTGGTAAAATACATACATTTGGTAAGAATATTTTCTAAATACGAAAATTTCTGTTCAAACACTTATTTCTTATATGGTGTCATTAAACACAATTAAATTAATTTAATTGAAGTCGGAAATCAATTCTCAAAAAATATTGGGTTTCCTTGCGACCTTTAGGCTGAACTCTCATTTTCAGTGTCGAGTTAATTGCCTTTTGAAATATTAGTGAAACATGAACCAGGCTGTTCACCTCTGGAGCTGGCCATTCAAATTTGGCTTGTTAACTAACTTTATCCAGGAATACAATTTACCATGAAAGATCATTTAGTACTTATGAGGACATTCTTCTGCTTCAGGGCCGCAGAGACGATCTCCTTTTGATTGGTACAAATTATTATTTGCTCTTCACCCACATCTTCTTTAAAAAAAATTTATTGCTCATGCATGTGGTTGTTATTATAACCCTATTTACTAATTTAGTATATCTTATTCTGTAAATGATGCTTCCACAAGATATTTCAGTAATTCATATATCTTTTAATTTACAAATAAATAGACTGTAATTTGTGCATTACCCTGGAATGATTAGGTTTTGGGATAGGGGGTTATTGAAATAATATCTCAAAATTATTTCTACACAGCTCTTCTCATTTGAACTTTTTAAAATAAAATGAAAAGATTTTCTATAGTATTAGAGCACTTTAGATTTCACACTTTCGGATTATGTGTTGATTTCAAAAACATTTCATATTAAATTGTCGTTGAATCAGAATTCTTACTTGTTGATGATGAAATGAAATTGATGGAAGTGTTAAGAGAAATAATATAAAGAATATTACACAAATCTTCTACCGGATTTAGATTAATTCTTGCAGTTTGTATTTAGGCCACATTTCTTCAGGACTTAATGATTAGTGTAATCTGATTTAGAAGTGATGGTTGGTAGATTATTGAATTGTTTTTGAATCAAGATATGTTTGGATTGTGGGATTTATCATTTAATCTGTGCTGACGTCAATATTTGTATTGGATTGAGGAGTTAGATGTAATCACCAGTATGAGTATATCAAATATCTTGTATTATAGGATAGAAACTGGAGTCATTTAAGTACAAATATGAGAATAATATAATAGTATCCAATTTGGATGGGAATTACACTCCTACTATACCTTCCATTAGGATTCAATTATAGTATGACTATGTCTATATCAATTAATATAAGGGTTAAAAAATATTTTATACCGGACTTTAAAAATATGACTTTAGGCCTCATGAATCAAACAACGTATTACTTTGAATTCATTAATTCGGCCTATCCTATGAACTAAGCAGGGGCGTTGGTATGCCTAATTAATTTTTGGTTGATAAAGTTGATTTGTTCGTTCGTTGGTAAAAATATATTTATAAAAGGACAGAGATATGAATATGGTCAACCCTATATTTGATAGCATCGCTAGGATTTTCTATTCCTTTCATGACTGATTCATGACGCATTTTAATGGTGAAGAGCTAGATATATTTGAATTTTGTTTGTACTACTAAAAATACAATATAAGACCGGCCAGTGCAAATTCTTTCGCGTCATGATTATTTGTAAAATCAGGATCCAAATCTAGACCTAGTGGGGCAGGATCATGGGATTCAGGTGATCTCCTGAGGCTTCATACATGTCCGCCCACTACTACAAAATTTATAACCTCTTCTCCAATTTTAAGTTCATAACTATGTTTAGTTTTGGCGTCAATGATTGATGGTGTTGTACTTTAATAACTCTTGCATTTAATTTGAGCTTTGACATTTTTTAAGATAATTTCCATTTAAATTCTAAGCCCAGTTCTATTAAAAAAAATATTGATTCTACATGGCTGTCCCAGAAATAATCCTTTTAGGCAATGATTCATGTATTTACATCTTGATCTTGGAGGCGGTTTTTGAGCCATTTCAATGCTTTAAGAGGCGGTTCATGCTTGCTTCTGCCAGAAGTGTTCCTATAAAGCTTTTAATTTTTGTTTATTTTTTTAATTTTAATTTAATATTTTTTTAAAACTCATACATCTATTTTCCAATCTTCTCTCTCCTACTTATGGCATTATCCAGAATTCTTTGGAAATTAAATTCTTAATTTTTCTCATTATTTTACAATTTTTTTTATTTCTAATTACACTAATGTATTTTAAGTTTTTAACTGAAATTTTAACTTTCTCATTATTAAATTTCAGAGATCGATGTTATTTACTTGAAACATTACAAAAATTCACTTGCTCTGTTTTTTCGTGGATTCTTTTATTATTTTCTAAAATTTTTTTATTTTTTTTAGTGAAGTTTAATTAAAATTTTTAAAATATAAATCTTAGTAGCATTTTATTTTGAATTTAAACTTAACATATTGGGAACATAATAACTAGTTAACTTCTAAAATTCTTATTGTATTTTCTAAAATTACTTAACATTCTTTTTAAAATTGTCTGGCAGGAAAATTTAGAACAGTCTCTTAAACAATTTAGCTCTCTCTTGATCAGCTTTAATAAATATTACTCAAAATATTAAATCGTTATTGAGACAAATCCAAATTCAAAGTTAGTTGAAAAAAAATGGATTGAACCAAACCGTTTAGCTAAAAAGCAAATAAATTTATGGACAACGTGAAAAGCAAAACTAAAACCAGGAAGATGTATTTCTTTGTGTTGAAATTAAATGGGTTAATTCAAAGTTCAATTTAAATTAAATTTTATAAAGTATAAATAAAAAATGTAATTTAATTTAATTTAAATTTAAATTTATGTAAAAAAATTATTATGTGAGAATATTGATTGGATTAATAAATAAAAGATAAATTTAAAATAAAAAATTTACAAAAATTGTAAAAAAAGCAATTTTTAGAACCGCCATAAATTAATTTGATTAAAATGGCAATGCGGGTCGTCCATTCGGTATACAAGGTCTCGGTAATTTGATTCCCACCGGAGCGAATAATTATCTCAGTGGTGGGAGGCAGGTGAACTTATATATATGGATATCTTGGTGGTCTAGTATAATCTTGATTTGCAAAAAATATATTTGACGGCGTTGTCTGATCTTCTTGTGACGGTTATCGCGAATTTGCTTGAGTCTTTCTTGGACAAGCGGTTTTGTCGGTGTCGAAACGTTGTTGATCGCTGACTTCTCGATATCGTCATTTGATGTGACAATAATTAATTATCTATTGTTTTTCGCTTTCTTGCTCTTCATAATTGCTTTCATTTGATTAATTTTTCTCATTAAATTTTATACTACGACCTGTTTTTCCTTTATATTCCTGAATATATACTTATTTTAAGAAAATTAGTCATTATATATATATTGTTTTTCCCAGTTTATTTTAATTTTTCTCACTTTAATTTAGATCAATGCTCAGATTATTTCATGCCATACGTGTTTAACTTTCAGCTTGCAGGTTTTTTGAACTGATTTTGTCTGTATATTTGTCAGGGCCGGTTTATTGAGAGGATAACGTAAATGTTTCGTTTTTGATAAAAAAGCTGTTTGTTTTAAAAATAATTGAATTAGATAATTGAATCACGTCTTTTCTCTCTCGTGCATGCTGTTTCTAGATCTTGAAATCACCTCAAATTAATACTCATCTAAATTAAATTCAACACTTACCTAGGGTTTGTACTAGATTCTGTAATTTCAAAAATGACAATAAAATAACCATTTAATTTTAAACTACCCCCTCTATTATCCTAAATTTTAAGAAAATTAAATTTTATCTCTGTAATTCTGTACTTGTGTCATTCTTTACGAGTTAAATTAGCTCTTGTCCAAAAATCATTTATCATTAAATATCTAATAAATTAATTCCACATTATATTACTTCATGTAAATGTTAGGTAAATTTAGAAGGTATAAAAGTGTCATAAATTTACAATTTTTTTTTGTTCTACGAAACCTTGAATCTTTTTTATTTAAACTCTCCCGTCAATACTGCTTCCATTTCAGTGGGAATTAATTTCCGTTAATTTTTTTGAATTTCTACAATACTTGATTTTTTTTTTTTTCAATTATATGATTTATTTAATTATACAGATAGCGTCGTCGTATTTAAACCCATTATTCTGGAGGAATGTGGGGATATCCATCGGAGATAAACTTTGCTGGGAGAAGATGTCATTTTTTACCTTAATTATCCTCTATATATATACTTCACCACCTCTACCGTTATTTACTAAAGCAGTTTATAGCATTTGATATATTTTGTATTTGGGTTGTCATGTTTTTATTTTCTTCGTTGAGTCTGTTTTTTTTTTAAATTTTGTGGTCAGTCGTGTTAAGTTGTTGTTTGAATAATAAGAGTTAGAGTTCTACCTCCTCACAAGTTAATTTAATAAATGTATTTCTGTGTTTGTATTTTTTTTTATTGTTTTCTCAAGTTTTTCTAATAGACGTTTGATTGTTATCAAAACTGAAACCACGCGTAAATCTGCTTCATTACCAGGATTAATATTGCAACACCTTCAATGAATGATTATTAATTTTGGGACGGATGAATTTATCTTCCCAACCCCATAATACCAAGTGGAACCATCATTACTCTTTAGGCGAGGTCATGTATGCATCCAAATCATGTGTATTAAAATAGTGTATTTTTAAGAAGTGGGTTAATAATTGTCTGATTAAGTGTAAAATAAATTTAAGCCAGTCTGCAACCAAGTTGTTAGGTTAAAATATAATATAGAATGCGGTCTGGCGTATGCGCGTCACTTAGAACCACACTTGCATTATTAAATTTTTTTGCTGAAAGCACTACAAGAAAATCGATTTTTAATTACTTTTCTATCATTACTGAATAACAGTTGGGTCATTAATGTCCACTCTGGTTAAACAAAAATAAAATTAATGACTTGAAAAGTAGTCTTTAGTAAAGCTAAGAGACTGTTTTATCATGTTAATACTCATTGGTATTTGTGGCGATCTTTAGAAATACCGTTCTATTATATAAATAAATCAAAATTTGTAGAGCTTCAACTTTAATTTGAAAAGTGCTTCCACATGACCCAAATATTAAGTGAAGGTTCAAGTGAAAATTTGTCGTGTATATAAGCACAAAATTGTCTTTTGATATAATAATTCTATATATAATTTGTTTTCTTATTTATTTGTATTATTATTAGATTGTCAATTCATTATATAAATAATTGAATTTGATTTATTAAATTTTTTAATTATATATTACATTTTAAAAATTAAATATAATGATTATCCGCATCAATAGTGTTGTTAGATTGTAATGAATATTTTATGATATAATAACAAAATATGCATTCATTAATCGAATATCTATAAGTAAAGAACAACAATTAATAAACCAATGAAATTAAAAAAAAAATGCACTATTTTTAACTTATTAGGTTGATTAAAGAAAATTTTATATTGAGATTTTTATGATTTATCATATCGAGTTTTTATAAATTAATATTTATTTATTTAATTTTGTAAAAAGCAATTATATAAGATTATTAAAAAGTTAATTTAAATACATTCCAAATTAAATAGCGGAAAAAATAGTAAGTTTAGTTAAATAATTAGGTTTCACCACACTTAAATAATACAACATACTAAACATATTAGCATATATATATAAAAAAATACATAAAATATGCGAGATGATGGAATAATAATAATCAACAGTTCTGCAACCTTGGATTTACGGATATGAATAGTGACCGAAAAAATCCTTTAAAAAAACAGTGACTGGATAATAGTACATAGGAAAGAAAATGATTAGAAGAGGGAGAAATATACGTAAATATTGCTTAAAATGTGGGGAGAGAGAGGTAGCCAAAAAAATAGAGTAATAGGAGAGAAAGAGGTGGAGATAATGGACTGGAACCAATGTTATAAAGACTATCTATGTTTATATATATTTATAGATATTGAGTTTATTTTCAAGTTAGGTTTTTCAGTTTACAAACCCTGTTAACTTTGGTTAGTCAGTATATTAAGTCATATTGGCTGCTCACTTCCCAATTGACTTGAGAGGTTAGGATTTGGTAACGGCCTCCAACCTCCTGATTTGCATATATATACTTCAAGAAGAAGAGAATAAATTATCGCACATTTAATATTTTTGTTTTTTGAATCAGTTTACTCAATAATAGAATTTAAGCTGAAATAAAACTTTAATGATAAATTGTTCATTATTGATGAGTCGATTTTCTTTTAGTATTAGTATTTTATGGGCGTTCAGCCATTTATGATTATCACTCCAGAACATATATGTAATTAACAATCACCGTTTTAAACAAAATAATAAATCAACATAATAAATTTGCAAAAATTACTTTCAAATAATGAATATTGAATTCTAGAGCAGGAAGACAACTGTTTCTGTATTTATTTACCTCTCTTCTTGAAACATTCCCATGCTTCCTCTTCTTCTCAATAATTTTTTGCGCTTTCTAGAAAAAAACTTCACACACATACTTAGCTAATTGCCTATGTATTGTCTTCAGATGAGATTGTGTGTCTTCATCAATTATTTATTTACTACTTTGTTTGAACAATTCTCATGGGGTAAGTGCTTTAAAACATTTTTAGATTGATGCAGCCCTTTTTTTCAAAAATAAGCCTCCTACCCCATTTAAAGTTCTAAATATACTACCTAAATTTGATCGAAGCGACCCCAGCTAGTTTGCAACGGATCAATAAATAACGTGCAATTAATATAATAGTAATTATCGGGAACATTCAATAAAATTGGAGCAATCTGAGAGAGAAGATTAACGCCGTATAAGGATATGCGCTACAAAATGATCTTAGACTTGGACTTAGGGTATGCGCTCCTCTCTAGGTTTAGATTGAAAACTCTGAGGTCACGATCGAGCTTTTGAGATGAATGTACATTAGAACTTTGCTCTAACAGTGAGCCCTCGTTAGTGGACGGTGAATTTTGGTCCTCCTAATTAGTTGTCTTTAAGCTTGAATATGATTTATCAAAAGCAATAATATATATTAATCACCGCCTTGTTTTTCTACCACCTGTCCCTACATTGAGCAAAATTTCATATCCTATCTAACATTTGCAGTCTTAGATATTTGAACCAACCAAGGGTGGCAAAAAATCGTGGGATCTTGTGTCACCTGGGCTACAAAATAATGGCTATTTAAAAGGGGCTTTTAACGAGGTTTTTTAAAAGAATTATTTGATTTTGCGAGGGTTTTAAAAGGGATAAAGAATCTCACTTTAAAATACTCGTCGATAAGCGAAGATTAGCGAGAATATTTGGAGCATAAATTAAATCGAGGATTTATTGTATTTATTTGGTTATGATGATTGAATCCCTGTGATTAATTCCTCGTTAATTAAGCGAGGTGTAGACTCTCGCTGAAATCGTGGGGTATTTCTAGGGAAAAAACCCTATGAAACTTTTTAATCTGGCAAAAAATGTCGACGGTCAGACATGACTAAGACTCCATGGAACCAACTGGACCTTGATCCCATATCTTGGCTGCATATTTTGGTAATTTCGCGTGAAAGGTCGAACCGCCGATAACAGTATATGCCGGTCTTGCATGTTTAAATCAAACCATTTAAATTAGAACTAATTATTGGTTAGCAAAGTCTTTCTTAATATATATATTATATCATATATTATTTTGTATTACAACTAATTTATAATACAAATATTTATTTATATTATATATATATATATATACACATATATATACATATATTAATACAAGTGTTTAGTTTAATTAAAATATTTATAATAAAATTTGTGAAATAAATAGTTATATTCTTTTGCTTTCTGTTATTATTACTAGTACATTTATATACACATATATTAATTATTTTTTATTTTTAACATATTTACTAACCGTGTCAATATATGTACTCGTTTTATTAAAATATTTTCAATAATTTAAAAATAATCACCCCTTTATAGCCTTGTTTTCACTATTAAGCTAACATGTGTACATATATACACTTATATTGATCATTTTATTAAAAATATTTTTCAATAAAATTGTCCAAAATAATTGCTTTTATATGTTGTTTTTTCACTATATATTAACAAGTGTACATATATACACTTATAATGATATATTTTATTTTAAATATTTTCAATAAAATTTACATTTAATCACTTTTATATTATTTTTTCACTATTTACTAACATGTGTGCATATATATTGCTTATATGATCATTTTTTACTAAAACATTTTCAATAAAATTTACCCAAAAATAGTGCTTTATATTCTATTTCACTAATTTACCGTATGCTTGCATATATAGTATATACACACACTTTATTAATAAATTTTTTTATTAAAATAGTTTCAATAAAATTATCAAATAATCCTTTTATATTCTTTTTCTATTTGATAACGCATTATGCATTATATTACTTATATGATTGTTTTTATTTAAAATACTTCAATAAAATTACCACGAAATATATAATCACTTTTATATTTTTTTTTCACTATTTACTAACATGTGCATATATACATATAGTCGTTTTTACTAAAAATATTTTCAATAAAATTGCCCAAATAATCACTTAATACCTTTTACTATTTACTATATTGTGTGCGTATATACTGCTTATCAGTAGTGTTTATTAAAATATTTTCATGGAAATTGCAAATAATATCATATATTCTTGAAATAAATTTTACTATAACATGTATAATAACGATATTTTCATTAGCAATAAATTCTTAAGCTATTTTTATTAAAATTGCAAAATAATAACATGTACATCACTATTTACTATGTTGGATTGAATTAACACGATATCATGTATTCTTGAGACAATTTTTTAAGTTGAACCGGATTTCTGTCATCCATCATCTCAATTACGATGACCCGGGGCTTATCCACTCAGATTAGAATACCATATAAATTTTAAAAGTTCAAAAGATTTGTCATCATATATAAGTATTATTGACTTATAATTGGTATAAACTTAAAATACTATATTTTAACAATCAGCATGTGCAGTTTTGCTTTGAATTTGAGGTCAGTCCCCCTCGTGAGCCAGCGTGCCTGATGATTTAACGAGCATTGACCACTGAAGTGTCGAAAAAATTGGCGAGGGGCAGTGTATCGTTACATTCGATTCAATATTCTTTGAGGTTTTGGATCACCATTCTAGTATCAAGATAAAGTTGACCGGTGCGCCCTGTTGAGCAACTGGTGAGGAATTTTGCCGTTAAATCTCTCGTCGCTTTCGTGGAGTTATTTATCCCGTTGAATCTACGCTCTGCGTTAAACCCTCGATATTAGCGAGGGTTCTAAATTCACTCTTTAAGTTCCCTCGTTAAATCAACTTTTTTATAGTGGGAAAATGGATATGCATGGAAAAATAAGCAGCTAATAACTACGTATGGAGAAAAAAAAAAAATTGGTCGTAACTTTCATAATCGATTTTAATTAAAAAATTTAGTATCGATTTTGGTCCTTAACTTTGTTGTGAAATTACTGATTCTCTTCCTTCATCGTTTCAATCGAATTTTAAGGATTCGGATCGGGCGTGTGACTTAAAAAATGACGATTTTTTTCAAGCAGCGTCGTTTTAGCAGTTCAAATAGAATAAAATTAGACCAAATACAAAAATTATGGAATAAAAGTGGATAGATTCAATTTTGGGGCCAAAATTGAATACAAGAAAAGTTATGAAATAAAAAACTTTCTCCACCATATACATCAATCTCAAAAAGTGTACTGCCCTTCTGTTTTAATTAGTTGCTACATATATCGAACTTCTCCATTTTCTTCCTGGCTTATAGTAATCAATTTTCCTAACAGTAATTAAATTGGATTCATCATTCTGGTTCAGCAAATTAGGGAATGCTAGCCTGTAATTTCAATAAATGGTTGCCCTTTGTTCTTTCAGCAATGCGGAATATTCACAATGCTGGTTCTTTAGAGAGCAGATTAAAATATAAACTCTCTATATATATATATATATAATATATTCTAATTATTTATTGTGTCCATTTTTCTTTTTAAAAAAAATTAATTTGATTTCCAATTTTTTTGTTCTATAAATCAAATTTGATTGTCTCAATTTAGTCAATTTATTGAAAAATCTGCGAAAAAAAAAGTAGTGTAGAATTAATATTCAAATAAGTCTTTGTCAAAAACATCAATTGTCTGAATATTTTTATTCTAATTTTCTATAAAATAATTTAATTACATAAAAAGTGAAGTTGTCTCGATTACCTACCAATTTTGAATAATCTTTGAAAAATATCTACACAAATATTTCATGAGAAACAGTCCTGGAAATGATATCTTTATAACGTTTTGTAATTTAAATGAAATGACCTACCCTCACAATAATTTAACCGCGACAGTAGGTAATTATGTTTATTAGTTTTAAAAATAATCCTATATAATTATAAAAAAATTGTATGAAATCGAAGCAATGTGCATGGACAAAAATTATTTAAATAAAAGAAAATTTAAGCCAGACATGTTGAAAAAATTAGAAAAAAATTTAATGATCTTAATATTTTTCATATAATCGATAAAATTTGAGGATTTAGATCTCTTCCAAGTGACATAATGACTATCCCTTTTTTTGTTTTTACATTTTTTATTCAATCATTTACACATAATACTTCATCAATTAAATCCAAAATTTTTTAAGTTTATAAATCAAAACTATTCTATTTACTAGCACATGACTTGCATTTGACAGCCACAAAAGCAGCGTCGTTCTGGTACCTGCCTCCATCGAATAAAGTGGAATAATCAACAATTATTAAATTAAATTGGACGATGTGTTTTGCTACTAGATGAAAAATGACTACCAGATAAATTATAGAAAAAAAAAAAAATCACCAGAATTAGAGTATCGACAGACAGTTCTTACTAAACAAAACTATTCCTCCAGAGATATCTAATTCACTGAGAAGTGTTTTGTCACTCATAGTTATCTTAATCATATCATTCAGATTCATTAATTTTGATATGACAGATTCATTTTCACATATTACATTTATTCCTACTGTTTCTTGGGTCATACGATTTTTCTCAGCTCCACAACATCCGAGAAGAAACTCACCTCAAAAATCATTTTGGTCTGTTTTGAAACATCCTTCTTTTTATTAGTTTTTTTGGCCAAACATCATCAATCAATCATAAGAAGATGTCATTGAAAATCCAACATATTGGGCTTCGCGTGTCAAATTAAATGTGTAGTTGTCTTAAAAGTGGTCCGATTAAAGTGATCACTAAAAGTTTAAGTTATGAGCTAATATGAATATTAATATAATCATAAGCTTATATGTGTAAAACCATTAGTAATTTTCTGTTGTTGGGGATCAAATAAATATATGAACTTATCTATAAGTTAGGGTTGTAGTCTCCCTGGCTTGTCAGTCGTTCATTATTCGTATTCTCTACGGAAAAAGTGAAGAAGGGTGGCCGATAGTTTGACAATGACCTCATGACCTAAATCAATTGAGAAAACCAAACCGGTGGGCCTGCAAATCAGTTCATAGGTTGATCCTTCAGCACTATGTTTTATATATCTTCACAACTTTATGATTAATCGTAGTAGATGGTATTTGGATCTAATGTAATAATTTCCTAACAAATTGGTATGAGTCATCTATGCATGATTTTTACGGAATTTTGGAAGAATTTTATAATTCTGGAATTCATATCAAGTCAGGGTTCAGTGGTTTTGATTATTATTGTTGCGGATCTATATAAGCTTTTCTATATTATTGTGAGATATTTCGGCAAGTCAGTTCTTTAATAATCAATTGCTCATGTTCTTGTTCAGCTGAATCTCACGAAACAAGCGTTTATTTTTTATTTTAGAATTAAATATTATCCGGATGGAATATATTGTATGCATGTATTGCTTTGATATAAAATTTTAGTTATGAATACATGGTGCTATTGGTTGGTGTGAACATATATAAGTGTCTTTGGTTTGTTAATCAATTTATTAATTTTTGGGTTTATATTAATACTAAAGGTGACCATTAATTACCATATTGAACATACTTTTAAAACGCATTGCACCGCCATTGATATGTTTTTATCATATGCTTCATTAGTTGTTTTTGATGTAAGCTCATGCGTAAAATTGTGATACCAATCGATTTTTTTGTTGCAAAACCGCTTTTTATGGCATACGAGAGTTGAAAGTGTAATTTACTATTACGACATCCTATATTTTATAGACTCATGTCTTAACTAAATCTGCTAAGGCTCAGAAATTATCTTCTATGATTCTTTTAAATCTGATATGTAAACTCTCATGTGTTTTGCTTAATATAATATTCAAGATATTATTTCATTTATCATTTCAAAGTGCGTCGTGGGCCGATTATAAATGGCCCAAGGATGGTGCAGAATTACTGGCACAATCCTTTTTGCAAACAAAGTCAAAAATCAGGTACTCATTACTTGAAACAGGTCTCCTGTAATCTTCTAAATACATATATTTTCAACTTTAGCATATTATTAGAATATTGATCAAAATTCTGATTTATTTATAAATTAGTTAGAGATTGAAACTATACTTTTTCATCTCCTACTAATATTTGTGTTCATAATAAAACATAAACAACAAATGACAAGTGAAGCGAATTTGAAATAAAGCTGGTCATTTATATGAAAAAGCGGTTTGAAATTTTACTAATAACAGCAAGCAATTCGATTTAGTGAAAAACTATGGCCTTGTAGTAATTTGCCTAGTGGCTACTACGATTTAATTGTTTGATAGTTTTAGGTTTATGGTTCTGAACCATCCATCTCATATTGGTGATTTTGGGATCTGTGGTTTATCAAACTGGGATACGTCATGACATGGCAGAAACGGATTAAAAGGAGAAAAAATTAGTTAGGTTTATTAGCTGCATTAAAATTTCTATGGTATCCAAATTTGATTATGGTTTCATATCAGCATCCTGCAGTATTGATGTTAACCCAATAAACATTCAAAAGTATATTTCAGCAATATGTATATTCTTTGTTAATTATCATTGTTGTTTTGATGTTTGGGTTTAAACAGTTTTTCAATAATTTGTTGATTCAGGTTCTTAAAGTTAAATTTTGGGTTTATCATATGATTGATTTTGTTGAATATCATTTTGAGATGAGTTTTGGATGTGATGACCTCCTGTTTTACCAATGAATAAAGTTAATATTTGTGCTGGCTTTTTATTGATGATACATTGAAGGTTTTCAAATGAGCTAAGTCCATTTGAGGCTGTTGGTTGTAATTTTTGTTATGTAAGTATTTCTGGGTGCCTTGATTATTGTTGTCAGTAATATTTTAATTACGTTATGGGGATATTCATTTGATTTATAAAGTTAATTTTTGGTTGTATTTTTGGTTTGTGTTTTGATTTAAGGTTGATATCAATTTTTCAATTGATTTGATGTTTAAGATTATTCTTCTAGGATGGAGTGAGGACTTTATTTTGGATGAAGGATGCCAAATAAACGTCATTTAGTCACAAGGATCAACACTTAAGAGCCTTTGGGGCCGCAATAAAATCATATTGAACAAATAGATCTCAGGATGTAAAGAGGTGCGTCGTGGATGAACAAGATTCAATTAAAAGTTATTGTATCATGTTAGGGTTCAGGGGATGGATGGTTTGGATCAAAGGGGTTTGTAGAGATGAGATCCAGGATGAGGTCGTGGTGGCTGGGACAAAGGTGATTATGCAGAGGGTGGTAAATCTCAGTTTTGGTTGAAATGAAGTTCGACTGGTGTGACTGGTAGAATCAGACTCAGGTTTTGATTTTGATATTGAGAATGGATGATGGAGGTTTTGAATTGTATCATCGTTAATTCCGGTTCAGATGATTAATGTTTGATTGTTAACTGTTGGGATATCCAAGATTTGAGTATTTGAGGTTTGAATCAACCAGGGAGTTGAAATTAGTTAAGATCTGGGTTTGGTGTCCTGCTGAATGTGGTTGGGAAGGCTTGATGTCAGGGCCTCTTCAAGATGGTGATTTTTGGGATTAGTGCAGTGGTGGGATCATGCTTCTCTGGTGGCTAGTTGAATCTTTGGGGATGTCCAGTTCAGGAAATGGGGTCTGGGGTGGGGACAGAGTGGGGTTGGGGAGGTGGGTTTGACAATGCTGGGAGTTCAGTGAATTTGGAATATAGTCTTTAGGGTTTGATGGAAGACTCCAGGCATAAAGGGTTGTGGACGATTCAGTTAATGGAGGATGATCAGTATTTCAATATGGGATCAGTGGGTTAATTTGTATCATCTGAGTCAGATTTGGATCTTGTCAGAGGAGGTTAAAACTTCATTTGATTTAATGATTTTTAGTAAAGGGTATATAATGGTAATATGAAAGATAAGTGCGTGTGGTAAAGAACTTTATAGAAGATTGGTTTTTGAGGGTTTTATTGAAGACTCCTTTAAATCATAATGACACAATTGCGTTAGTGATGGCAGATTCAGGATCGGATTTTCTCATTGAACAATTATGACATGTCAAAGAATGGTTTGATTCAAAAGAAATCCGTTGTGGACTCAGAAAGTTTTCAGTATCAAATTTCATGATTAAATGATTGGGGTTTGATTAAATCTTTTTGTATGCAGTTTGGGTGGGGAGTATCATTTATAATGATTTAATTACCCTTGTCCTTCCCAGAGACCCACCTATCGAAAGGACTTATGATAGAAAAGATCTTGAGGAGGCCTACTATTTAGAATCCGAAATACTGCAAGATTGCTCTCATAATGTTCTTGGTGTCACAAAAGAGATAAATAGAAAAAATCTTCAAATTTTTTGTCATCTTCCCAGTCAGTTGTACCACTTGTGGTAAGGGAGACAAGTTTAGTCTTGTGATGGGTGCCCTAAAACAGTCTTGAAATCAAGAATCTACAAATGTTCTGTGCTTTATTTTGGGAGTTTGATGTATGTTTAAATTTTCTTTGAAGGACATGATTTGGGTTTATGGGTATGTTGAATGATTCTTAGCGACTTCCAATGCAGCCCCGGAAGCGACTGGAAGCCAGTTTGTAGAGGTATCTATAAAACCAAGGTTACTTCTTTTTATATCTAATCGAATGGAAGATAAATGGGTATTACGATTGATTTGCGTTGGATCAATGTCGCTTGATGTATTTTATTAACCAAATATGGTTGCGAAATATTGTAAACCCATTGCATGAATATTCAGACATGACAGTGAACTATCCGAGTTGGGGCTTCAGCAGCCGCATTTTTTTTTTAAAATTAATTTTATTAAAAGAGGCTGTGAGTCAAGAATGATAAATATGATTTAATAAGAAAGAATAATCAATGAAAGAAAGATAAATAAATGGGGCGAAAAAATAAGGTCAAGGGCAAATATTAAAAGAATACTGTGGGCAAAAATAAAATTTCTTTGGGCTCGAACCCTATTTACCATTTCGGTTTAACTGCTTTCCGTTTTCGATTTTAAATCGAATCCTCTTCATACTTGTTTTTATGCTATTATTGGAAGCAGCATATCTTTCTTTTAATTTGTTTGGTAGGCTTTCAATTTATGATTTATACTTTGGACTTATTTTGATATAATATCAAACTAGAACATGGATTCAGAGAGTTCAAGTATATCGAACTTGTGATAGTTGTAATATATTTAATATGCATTCGATCAGATTTTAAATAAAAATGGTGTGGTTTGCCCGCTTAGCCCGAGGCCCGCTAGGTTACTACGGCCAGGTTACTGGGCTTTAATGGCCCGCTTAAAGGAACTGCCAAGGCCTTAACCCGCTTAGGCCCGGTTCTCAGTAGGGTCGTTCTAACTGGTTAGTATCGCCCGCTTAACATCTCTTAGAGACTATTGAAAGACCACTTAAATTGTAATGACAATTATTCTAATGAATATTTCAATAACAACAGTTCACTAAGTCAAAGATATTGACATAAAATTCCTTTGTAAAGGAAAAAAAGTAGTGGGTCAGATTATAAAGCATTTTGGGACAAACTCACCTATCCACTAATAAAGGTTTACCCACCAAGGTCTTTCATGAGCATATAACCTATGTGGGTGTTTTGTTGTTTCAAGATACTTTGTTTAAATGGGAGTCCGGCTGTCTTGTTGCTTTTTTATATTCCGGGGCTTTGGACACATTATTGTGTGCTGGGATAATTTCTGTAGAAATAAAGTTTTGGGTTTATTTACAATTGCTTTGTTTGCTTTTTGATTTTTGGTTGATCTCACTTAGATAAGAAAGGACCATTTTGAAATAGATCATGTCGAGATCACATTACATGTAATTTTCATGCTACACACCATGATTGATTACAATGATATTTGTGATTATCGGGATGGGTTTAGTCACGCTTAATGTGACGGAAGGCCTCCTTAGTCATGTATCAACGCTAAGAAGTGACAAGATTGTTTAAAGGCATACTCATACCGACGATGACAACAAAGGTTTGAGTTCATTTTGAAAATACACATTGGTTCGGTATCACGTGTTTGCCCCAAATGGGAGATTGTTGGAAAAATCTAACATATTGAGCTTCACGTGTCAAATTAAATGCCAGATATTTGTCTTAAAAGTGACTCAATTAAAAGTGATCCACTAAAGTTTAAGTTATGAGCTATTATGAGTATTAAAATAATCATGGGCTTTATGTGTAGAAACATTATGGTTTTTCTTATTTGTCGAGGGACCAAATAGAAAATATAAAAAACTTATTCTATAAGTTAAGGTTATGGTCCCAAAACATCAAGACGCTCATTCCACATTCTCAGATTCTACTAAAAAATGAAGAAGGGTGAAACCGATGGTTTGGGGTTCCAAACCAACAGAAGACACAAATCAATTGAAACCAAACCTTGAGATAAGACACAAATCAATTAACGGATCTGCAGACGCTCGCTTTATGTTTTATATATCTTACTTGTTTTAGTTTAATCATTGTAGATGGTATTTGGATCTAATGTAATAAATTTCTAACATCATCTTTTTTTAAATCGACACTTCAAGGACCCCATGGGAGTAGTTTTGCTTAATGAATTATTTCTTTTAATCTCTATTTTTTTTCCTTGTCTTTAATTACCATTTGCTTTCTTCTAATTTCTTCAAATCATTCCATAATAATCTCACTTTTTCATAATTGATTGGGTATGTTTTATTCAATTTCTAACACAAACCCTCCTATAAAACTTGTTCATAATACGAATTATAAGATTACACTTATAAATTGATATTATTATTCTTATAAACCAATAATAATTAAAGTGCAGTATTTAATGCTATAATATTAGTTTATACGTGTATAATGATATCGCTTTATGTTGTTATCGCATTAATTTATAAGTGTAATAGTATAAATTTGTATGGAATGCTTTAGATGGCTCGGGATCTCGACCGTTTTCACCACAGAAACTTCAACCTACTTGGTCAAGCACAACTCTTGAGAGGTAAAAAGGTAAACAAATTCACGCATCTATTTGTCTATGTGATCCGAAATATATGGAAAGGATGAAATGATTTCATTTTCAATGACACCGAATTTTCAGCCAAATTGTTAATGATATTAAAAAGCTTATATTTGGAGTTAGTTTTATGTGAAAGGGTTGAAATATTCTAATTTCTCTTATAGTATTGGGTTATCAAATCCCTAAAATGATTCTAGAGTGTTAAATTGTAATTATTGATTCTTGTCGTTCAGGTATTCCTTTTATACCCGCTTTGAATAAAAAGCCCTTTTGTTGTTAAAAATTTTTTAGCAAGTTTCATCAAAACTTACTTTTTTTTCCAAGAAGGAACTATATTATTTTTTTTTAATGCTTTTTTAATCGTATGAATTAATATTATATTATTTTTAATTATTGTATAAATACAAATATAAAGGTACTATACGCTTTTTACGATCGAGATCCTTTAAATCATAAGATCGGTTAACCGAGGATTCCTCCTTACCGCCAAATTTTTTTTTCAGTGATGGGTTTAAACTTATTTATAATATAAAATCTATACTATTACACTTTCAAATTAATATTATTACCGTTTATCGATTGATATCATTACACTTATTAAATTAATATTATATTAATAAACGCTCTTGATATTAATTTATAAAAATAGTTATATCATTTAATGATTGTAATGATATTTATTTCAGACATCAAGTTTCAGCATTAAACTTTGTGAATTTTTAGATGTGAATTTTGGGAACAGGAAAGCTCTATACCATTCCGGATCCGTACATTTTCATTTTTATGTTTTGCCATAACATCTGGTAATGCAATATTCATATTTGTAGTAATTTTATTGCTATATCTAGGTTCATGAGCAGGCTCTATACACTCTGTTCACTTGTCAATTCTTTGCCTTTTGAAATATTAGTGGAAACTTATCGACAAGCCTGGGCCATTCATTTTGGCTTATTAATAACTTTATCAGAAGTACAAGAAAAGATCATTTAATTACTTAAAGGGAAAATTCTCATTTAAAAAATTACTCAAAGGAAATTCTTTATTGAGGCCCACTTTGAGACCCACAAATTTATCAAAATTAATGGTAAATTAAATAAATGGATGAAAGTACACATAATATAGTTTAGTTTTACACAAAATTTGTCATTAGTACCTTAGTGTAAGGAAAAATATTGTTTAAATTTCAGTTGAGCTTTAATTTCTTATTCATCGGCAAATAAATATTAAACCTAGCGCTTTAATGAAATGCATCTCATTATTTTATAAATTGACTCATTTACTTGCCTTTTTAATATGTAGTGAAAATGGACAAAAACATAAGTATTTTTAATTGACTCATTTACTTGCCTTTTAAAATCAGTTATACCAACAATGGTACTAGTGTAATTTTTAACTCGTTTTAATTGGTAAAATGAAGATTACTAATTGATATAAAAGAAAGTATCAGTTCATATAAATATAAGTATTAGTAGTTTGTAATCCCACGATGATTTAAAATAGTGCTTTCATCCATTATTATATTTTTCTATTCGAAGCAAGTTAAATTTAAGTTGGATTAGTATTATACAACACCATTCAATGCCAATTTGCGGTTATTAAACTCAATTCAATGATCGTAAAAGAAAAATGGGAACTCTTTCCACTACAATCTATGGAGCACTCTTACTCTAAGATAAAGATTTTTTAAGTCTTAGTTGAAGGTACAAAATTTGGGATAAAAAGTCTTAAATCATACTTTATGTACAGAATAATGTGTAGAAAAGTCACGCAATTTTAAAATCGACATTTTTTCTCAGTGATACTGACATCACATCCCGATAAATATGCGAATTGTCTTATAAAGTTTTTTTTCTCTCACCTCTAAAGCATAAATTGTACATACACAGTAATTTTGCACATACATAAATTAAATAGTACATATTTTGCACACAATTTAAAAGTTGTAATTTTTCTATTTTAAAAATAAAATGTGAGAGATGATTATAAAATAAAAATATTTTTATATTTTAGAGTTAGACTCGATGATAAATTGTATTTATGAATAATTTTCAAGAAAAAATCTAAAGACTATGAAGAGTTCCCCGTCAAAAAAAACACGAAGAGTTCCAATCAAATCCAATAATTGCAAATTTGTTTTGGATGGCAACCAGACTACCAGAGACGGAGCGACCTTTCCAGGAATGGGGCACGTTCCCCATTAATTTTTTTCACTAATACTGTTTATATGTATAAAGTATTATATATTTTTTATGAATTGTAAGTTAAATGCATTATTTAAAATTTCAATTTCTCACCCATCATCCAAAGTGTTACCGCATCCCCACCCCACTCTGCTGTGTGCATTTTCTATATTATATTATTTAAATTATAAGAATATTTGTATGAGCGATGCCTTACTTGAAGCAAGATATAAGTTGGGCGTTAGTATCGATTTAAAGACTTTGGGGAAATGCGATTTGTCTTTAAGTTGAACCCGTCTCATTGCGTGAATCGCTTCGTATATGAATTTTATCTTAAATTATAATCGATGATCAATCGGTGGATAAATGATACCCCTAGCCCCGATACCACTTTATTTGAATGATTAGCTAAAAAATGTCAGTACTTCAAACTTAATTGAATACTTTGTAAATAGTATTAATAATTTAGTCAGTCATTTATTTTAGGATCTAAATTTGTAGGTTTCAATTGTAAGACTTAGTTCTTATGCAGCATATATTCTTTTCTATATGTATTTTTTTTTTGTATATTCTTCTTTTGTAGCAAAATCATTATGAATTCGATCGAGTTCACATGTTCTTCAAGTATGTTGTTATGCATACATGTTATTACTTCTGATGCATATATCTTATCATTGTTGTATATATATTATTCTTTATTAGGTATATAAGTGTTTTTTATTTAAAATCAAACTTTTTAAAATTGTAAAACTTCATATACAAATAACAATAATATATATCTGCAATAACGATATTAAAAAAAAAGAATCTGGCGTGTTCCTCAATTCATAAAATATATTTACTTTTTTGTGCTCCTCCCATCATAAAAATTTCTTAATCCGTCTCGATGGCAACAACTAATCCAAATCCGTTTAATCTAAACAAATGTCCACCGTACAATAATAGAATATTCACTGACCCCGCATGTCGGTAGACAAAACTTTTTACTTACCAATAATAATAGTAATAATGGAACTTTTTACTTACCAAAAAAAAAAAAAACATGTCAGTAGACAAAACTGTAATTTGTTTGTATCCACGTTTTTCAAAAAGAAGATTGAACCAACAAGTTGGCGTGATATGTTTGTTGTGATGATTTCACCTAAACCAAATTTGGATTTTTCAAAAAATCTCCGACGTGTTTGTTCACCTGATTTTTTAGGGTCCAAATTTCATTAAAATTATAATCCATAAAACGTCTTCTAGTTCTTCTTCTTTTTATTTTTCCAACACAAAAATTCATATATATAAACTAACTTAGTATTGTTATTCTGATTTTTTTTAATTAAAAATTATAACATTTTTAATAAATAATATATTTAATAATTAAAAATATAAATATGTACATAAATTCACTAAATATGAATTAATAATTTTTAAAGTGTATATTAGTAAATTTTTCTTAAACCTTGGGATAAGATTATTGTGTCAAATATTATTTATCCATGTTAGTATGAAGTTGAAACCTACAAATTAAAACAAAATAAATCGACTAAGAAAATACTAATAAATTAATTAACATGTAATAATTAAAAAAAAGTGAATGAAATATAATATAAAATATTTTTTCCAAAAAAATATGTTAAGATATACTCATAAAATTCTCGAAAGCGTGTTGCGTTCTTTTTTGTTTCGGCGTGTTTTTTCAAGCGAGTTTTTTATTAGTATTTGAAATGATAAAATAATTTTTAAAGATATATGCAATAGATGAGAGGTAGATCTATAATACCCCTCTTTAAAAACCATTTTATCATTTAAAATCTACTAATAAATAACTTCATTACAAAAATAATAAAATAGGTGTGCACGCTTTTATAGGATGAAGAGTAATATAAAAGCAATTATAAAATAAAATTATTTATAAGAAATTAATAATTGAATATAATTAACACTAAGATAAAATACATTTAGAATGAATATTTATTTATCTTAAATTAAGCCAAACAAAAATTACCAAAAAAAATATAAATGAATAATATTATATAGTTAAATAAAACATAAAATAATAAATATGAATTACACATTTTATAAAAATAACACATAAAAATGACATGTGTAATCAAATTTCTCATTGAATGACACATATGTTAAATTAGCATGGAGTTGATACATCATGAAAAAAAAAACTCCCTATTAATATATAGAGGGATATATAGGGGATAGAGGATTGTTTAGGATATACAAAATAGAATTACACATAGGATTTATTTTTAGTGACATGTAGGATTTATTTTTAATGGCATGTATATCAAACTTCCTAGAATGACACATAGGTTAAATCAATGTAGAGTTGATACATCATCAAGAAAACTCCTATTAGTAATATAGGGATAATCAAATACCACTATTTATTTTAAAACAACCTACACCACCCCTACATTATTCTTCTTCTGGTTCAATAATAAATACATTGATATATATATATATATGTATGTGTGTGTCCAAGTGAAATGTGGTAAATGTCTTCTATTACATCACTCTTATTACACCATTAATATGTAATATAGATTCTGACCAAATCCAAATGTATATATGGTTTAAACTTTAAAGTGAAAAAAACGTAATAGCATTATAGTACATATTGCAGAATTGATATTAACTACTCCATTTGTCCCGGTGTAATTATCTCTTTTTTTTTTATTGTTTTGTTTAAGGAATAATAATAAAATAATAAAAATGAAGGGTCGTTTTTAATATTGGAAGAGATGAAAAAGGTAAGTGGAGTAATAAGTGGAATGGTGGCGTTTTTTTAATATATTGTTTGAAAAGTGAGGATAAAAATTATGGATAGTGGAAATTCTTTTTTAACATGAAATGAAAGTTATAGTGAGATGTTCATAAAAGAAAATCAAGATAATTATGGTGGGATGAAGTGAGTATAATATATAACTACTAGATGGATTTCTTCCTCATAAAAAAATTGAAGCTAACAAATAAATTTTCGTTCACTTATGCAACTATGATTCGGTATCAGTAGGCCCAGTAACAATTCCTATCAACATTTTCTTTTCTTTTCTTTTTTTTGAAAGGCTTTCTATCAACAATTTTCGTTTCTACAAATGAAATCAGTTCTTCAATAGGAAAAGTAAGCATGTTTAAAGGCCCAACGTGGATTCATTCTGAAGGCCCAATAGGCTTTCTGCCTTGAAGCCCATAAAGAGATTGAAATTCTTAATAAGAATGGGCATGAAATATAATTATTTTGTACTACTAACTAATATTCTGTTTTTTTAAATTCTCATCTGATTAAGTTCTTTAACAACGACTGATTATGCAGTTCGAAATTGTGTGTTTGGTGTGAACTGAGCAACCTCGATTAACCTATATTCTTATTTGTTTGACTTTAGATGAGATTGTAAAAGAACCCTTTTAAATACTCATTTTTAAAAAATTTACTTGAATTTTTATTAACTTGGAAAAGTGTAGTTTCACGTAATTGAGTTATTGGAATAGTTTATCAATGTTTGGAAGAACTCGATGTAGGGGTCCGTTTAGGCTAAAAACATTTTAAACATCTTATAAATTTATAACAATTTATAAGTTGTTTTAAGAGCTTATAATATGTAATTTTTAAGTAGTTTATAAGTTGTTAAAGTGTTTGGCTAATACAACTTATAAGTTCTTTAATATTTTTTTAATTTTTTTAATATAATTTTTTATATATAATTTTTTTTTAAATAATTTTTTTTTCTGAATTTTTTTTAATTTTTTCGAAAATAATTTTTTTCTGAAAATTTGTTTTTTCGAATTTTTTTTCCTGAAAATATTTTTTTTTACGAAACTAATTTTTTTTTTCAAAAAATATATATTTCCAGAAAATATTTTTTTTTTCAAATTTTTTTCTAGAAAATAATTTTTTTTTTCGAAATTTTTTTTATCCGGAATTTTTTTTCCAGAAAATAATTTTTTTTTAAATACTTTTTTTTTTCAAAAATATATTTTCCCAGATTTTATTTTTTTTTCGAAATTTTTCCCAGATTTTTATTTTTTTTGCAAAAACAAAAAATCGCCCCGGGTTAGATTGAATTCGGATTGGGTTTGGGCCGGGATGAGTTGAAATAAGATAGAATTTATATAATTTTTGTAAAATAAGTTGGGATATCCTAACTTATTTTTTTTTTCGGCTTTAAGCTCTAAAAACTTATTTTTATATCTTATAAAGATGTTAGACATCTTATTTTACCAAACAAAATTAATAAATTTATAAGCTCCTAAAATACTTATAAGATGTTTTTAAAAGAAATTATAAGTTGTGCCAAACATCCTCATAATCAATCTATACATGCACTACTATTCAAGCTCAAGAAATTATTTTTTTTACGTATATAATTAATCTAATTAATTTAAACCCAAACTGAACTTGAATTCCGATTTTAGCTCGGTTTGACATGTACATTAAATTGATCGACTCAATATTCTTTTGGCGATTGAAGTATATGTTGTTGGGGTATCAAATAATATTTCACATGAAATAATATGGGAGGATCATGAGGTTTATTAGGATGGACATTATTTTCATTGGTAGAGACATTTTTGAGGATGCTAAAAAATAAATCAATACGGGTTTTGACCCAAAAACGGACAATATCATATAAATCGCGGGGGATTTTGGTCCATCCAGAGTGCTAACAACGGTATCGAGCCATGATCGCATTTAAAGCGATGTGGGTAATTCGGTGTTGAACGAATAAGATAGTGAATGGCGGTCTTTGTGGAGTCGCTTTTGCGGTGAGCCTTGATGAAAAAAAAAGGGTCTCTATGGGCTGAAGCGGTGTTGACCTAGAAAGAGTGTCTCGTTTGAGAGGAGGTTCAATGTCTTTGTCTCATTTGAGAGGAAGTTCGTGGTCTTTGTCTCGAGGGGGGATTGTTGGGGATCAAACAATATCCCACATCGAAATAATATGAGGATCATAAGGTTTATTAAGATGAACACTATCTACATTGGTAAAGAGGCCTTTTGGGAGATGCCTAAAATAAATCCGTCCGGGCTTGACCCAAAAATGGACAATATCATGCCAATGTGGGGATTTGGGTCCATCCGCCAGGGGTCCTAACGATTATCTTCACTTATTTTACCCCATCGTCTCATGTATAAGACCGTTGGACATTATCTTCATTGGTAAGAGGCCTTTTGGGAGATGCCCAAAAATAAATTCGTGTGGAACGACAAAAAAAACGGACAATATCATACCAATGTGTGATTTTGGTCCATCCGCTCCATTGGTAAGAGACCTTTTGGGAGATGCCCAAAAATAAATTCCGTCTTGAGGATTGACCAAAAGACGACAATATCATACAAATGTAGGATTTAATCCATCCGCCAAGGTCCTAACAAAGATCTTCACTTTTTTACCCTACGCCTCATGTATAAGACCATTGGTCTCAAGTATGAGAAAAGATACTACTTAACATAAATTACACTCATTCCTTTCAAATTGTTAAAAGGCGTCGATGCCTAAATTATATTCATTTCTCACCGTGAGGCGGAAGTACCATCTGGCGTGTCTCAAAAATTTAAGTGATATCCTAGAAAAATAATAGACCCGTAGGGCCATATTTGGTGAAGTTGATTATATATGTTCAATGATCTCTGAACTTTAAGTAGTCTATTCATCAAATAAAATCTTGGGTCTGCAGATATTCACATGCAAATATCAATTTTTTTGCAAAGGCTAAAAGGAAAAGTAGCAAATAAGAAAAAAAAAAGTCAATAATAAAAAGATAAATAAAGAATGAAAAGTGATTTTTTTTTTTTTTTTAAAAGTGAAAATATTGTACAGATTCTTGACATTGATAGTCCTTAGACTTTTAGCAGATCAGATGATCTTGTCAACCCGCTAGTAAAATTAAGATTAATCTGTTTAAAGTGGAAAAATTATAATTAGAGCCTATTCTTTTAATCTACAAAATCAGGATCAGCCCACCAGTCTATCTTTTTGTGCCGGAGACCGAATTATAAATATATATATATATATATATATATATATATATCAATCGATGCGAAATGACATCGATAGCCAAAGGCGTTCTTAACCGCCCTAAGCGTCTAAGCCCGCCCTAAATTTTTTTTTTTTTCAGATATTAATTTTCTTTGAAATTTTTCAACATGAAAAATCACAACAATTAACAATTAAATAAAATCATAATAATTAATTACAAAATAAGAACTCAAAAGTAGTGTTTTTTAATTTTTAGATTTCTTTTAATTTAAAAAAAAAAAAAAAAACAAAAAATCGACCGCCCTAAGCGCGATTTGCCGCCAACCGCCTTGTCGCCTTACCACCCGACTAGGCCGCCTAGGCGCGCCCGCCCGATGTAAAAATTGAAGGGGCACCGATTTTTAAAAATCGCATGGCAACAGTAGCCCTAATGCCTGGCGCGATTTACGCATCCTTATATATATATAAAAACATAGTTAAATGAACTACAATTAAACTTTTTGTTATTGTTTACAGTGTATGTTAAATAAAAAATTAATCGAAAAAAATAATGTTTGTTCAAGTAAAAATTACATGTTGATCCATAGTGAAGTTAGACAGGTACTGAAGTAGTGGTTGGGAAATTTATCGCTTTCTATAAATTTGTATTCTGCTAATGTGATTGGATGTATGAATTATGATGTTTTAGTATCATTTAAAAATAAATTTATGTAACCTTATCATGTTAATTATGTACCTAACAATTTCAAGTTTTAGACTTAAATTTACATTTTTTTTTTCATCTTATATAGTTTTTTTGATAACCCGATATCCGTCCAAGACCGATTCATCCGGATCAAAACCCATCATCCACTAGCGAGGTCCCACTTTAAAATGGGAAGTTGAGCTCTATATGAAACTTGTCCATCTCAAGAGTTGATCGCACACCTAAGGGGTTTGAACACGAGACCTAAAGAGGAAAGATACTCCTAAGTCATCTTATATAGTGAATTATTCAGCCCCAAGCACAAGTAGATTTTACATCATGAAACTTATAAAATTGCCAATTTAACATCTCTAAGTCCAACCTGATTTTTTTGCACAAGAAAATACTCCATGAAATATGTTGGATTTATATCTTTTCAGCTTGGGATATACAGTCTTGTTATAATTGTTAAATTTAAAATTTCGGAATTCTCTCTTTTTTATTTTTTTAAACGGAATGATTCATGGGTTTATATGAATCCTTAGTCAAATAATATAAAAATCCGTCAATACTTGTAGTCGTTTTCATTTTTGATATATTATACTGAAAAAATAAATGAAGTACGTTTATGGACATAATTTTTTTATCTTCATAGTTCTCAATAATCACTTAATTACTCAAGTTATCATTATACTTTTTCTTTATGATCAATTATGTTATTCACAAATGAACTTAATTTATCTTTCCGTACATCATATCAAAATGAATGAAATAACCCTTTTTGGTAGGCGGAGGGAGTACATGTTACAATTATATATTAAAAGTAAGAGTGAGTCCGTATGCGTCCATCTTGAAGACAATGCATATAGTGCATTTTAAAAGCGTGTAACTATACAAAAATGAAACATGCAACTATTCCAAATGTAGCATGCAATTATGTTCCCATATTATTGCATTTTACAGCAGTAAATAAATCGCACTTTTTCAAAGATAACAAGTTGCACGCTTAAAATGCACTTTTTGAATCTTGGTGACCTTGGAAGATACAAGACCTAGCCTAAAAAAGTAACTATATGAAATCTTTGGGTGGGTCATTTCTATCTCACGCATGAGGCCGTCCCCACAATACTCTCCAATAAAAAAAAGGAATGCATTGAGACCGGTCAGACATTTTAAGTGGTGTATTGACTGCTTTTACTCTTTAATGAAACTTTTTTATGAGTTAGTGAAGTCCGCTATTATTAAAGGTGAAATAGAAAAAAATACAAATTCATCCAGAGTGAATCGGGCCAAATAGGCCGAGTCTCCCAAAAAGGCAAAGAGAGTCAGATCGAGCAAAGACGAAAGGTAAGTCCGCCCCAGATCCATTAAATATATATATGTTCTAATAAAAATTAATTAAAAGTTCATTCTACTTAATTACTCAGCCCACTCCCAACTAAATAGTTCCTTTTAATTAAATATCGTGTAATGCATGCAATTTTGCCATTCTGATTCTTGGATCCGCCACTATCCCAAAGAATAAAATACGTATCACAAAAACATTGCACAAGACGACAACTTACGTTTGGAATTAATAGAGAAACCAAACTTAAAAAAACGTTGACAAAAAAACAGTCCTAAAAATCTTAATTGTAAAATTAAACAAATTGATAAAATCAAGAAAGTAATCAATTAATTAATCAATACTAGCAAACAAATGCAAACTTGCTGAAAATCTCTATAATCCAAAACACAAAATTGTGTCATCACCCCATTGTCTCTTGTCATCCCCACCACTAGTTGTTTACGTAAAATTGCTCACTCTCACATCACAATTCACATGCAGTTTCTCTGACTTTCGTGTCTATAAATCAGTGAAATTGAAGATGAAAAAGAAAAGTGGCATAAAAGTAAGGGTCCATCAGTTCCTTATCCTTACTGTTTTTGGATCAAGATTTGGTCTCTCATTCATATGCTTACAATCACAAAATTCCAACAAAAAATGGGTTTCTTTCCTTTTATTTTTTCCCATTGATTAATTCTCTTTTATTTATTTTTCTTTTTTATTTGGGTGGGGTGGGGTGGGGGGGTTGATTAAATTGGTTGATCGAACTGACTACGACATGATTTAATGCATTCCAAACAGGATATAGTGACTCGTGTGTGCATGATATGTGGGTAACCACCATTTAGTTTCACTCAATTAATTCGTTTATATTATATGTATTCTGATTTTTATGAACAATTTTTTTAGGGTTCGATTCTCTTTTGAATTAAGTGCGCAAGATCTTGGCTTCGTAAGATTTAAAGTCATCTAATTTATTATCTTTGAAAAATCTTGATTTGTTTATCTTTGATCATACAACTATTTTTTTATATTAATAGTTGCACAGTGTAAAAAAATAATTGTATCTTTCAGTATAACAAGTTGTTTCTTTCAATATAACAAGTTGAAGTTATATATTTCTAAACGTCACTGGTGAGTCGTGGGTGCAACCAGAATGCATAATTTCATTTATTTAATTAGGATTTTTTTTTATTATGATCTAGATCATAGGGATTAAGTTTTTTGTAGTCCAATAACTTTGCTTCGTTTTGAAATTGGTCCCGATTGTTTTGACTTTTTGATTTTGGTCATGTAAGTTATAAAAAAAAAATTGAATTTGGTCTCTTAACCTGCTGTAGCAGGTCACCAAACAGGTAACCGTCACCTATGTAATTATTTTATTATTATTTTTAACTTCGAAATGTCACTTAGACTTTTTTAATCCTAATAATTTTGGGTTGAGATTTTTCTGCGTATTTTTTTAGGGAGAAAGAGTGTTTTTTTGCGTATTTTGATTTATTTTTTTATTTTTCGGTCAGTTTAGACCCAGTAAACTGACCCGATATGCTTTGTATTTTAATATACAAATTTTTTTATACCCAAATCCAAACCCAACCATAATTATCAGTATTAAAAAAATTCAAGTAATGACTTGAATTTTAAGGAAAAACAAAATAATTCTGGCATGTAACGGTTTACATCTAAGAATAGCATTTCAAAGAAGAAGTAAAAATGACCAATTTCAAAAAAATTGAAAACTTATAGGACTAAAATCAAAAAGTCAAAACAATTGGGATCAATTTCAAAACAATGTAAAGTTACTGGACTACAAAAATTTTTATCCCTAATTCATATTTGTGTTTAGGTTCATGTTAAAGAAGTGTATAGCCAGTAAAAGAGTATAAAATTTTATCCCTAATTTTTTTATCCCCAAATGGCCCGTATAAAATGTTGGGTTGTGCTAAAGAATTGTTCTGGTCCGACTGGCGAGTGGGTTGGATGGGCTAAGGCCTTTTGACCCATCAGACTCGGGCTGGTCCATTGGTCCATCAATTTTTTTAATTATTGTTTTATATTTATGCATCTCATGTGGAGTTTTATAAAAGAGGATATATTATTATATAGAAAAGAAAATACATGATATACTCCCTCCTATCTTTTATACATGTCGTTCTAGACTCAAGCACACAAATTAAGAATACATTTCATTTCCAAAATTAACCCTAATTAACCTAATTAATGATATTTACTATATTCAATGCACACATTCTCAAAGAGCATTGTGAGCAAAATTCTAAGCATCGATTTTGGTTCATCAACAATCGGCTTCTCTTCAATAGGCTTCTTTTCAACCTTAGTTGCACCATGAAAAATTGAACGTGTAGAAGACCTGGGAATGTCATCTTCTACATCTGAATCAGATACGTATGCATCAATAGCACTTATTTCCAAAGCAATGGAATGAGCCTTATCCAGGAATTATTTTGCTTCCTTAATAGCCTTCATAATGGATGCTTTTGTCTCCTCAAGACCATCATCGGCACCCAATTGGTGAGATTGAATAGAGTTAGCCACTTGAGGGATCATATTCGGTGTCGATTCATCATTCCCATTCACATTCTTGATTAATAGCGTGAAATTGTAACCTCTGTCACAACAAAATGATCCAAACTAACGAACCATTCTTATAAGGGTAGGAAAAAGATTAATTGGGGAAAAAGAAAAAGAAAAATAATAGGGTAAAAAAAATGAAGGATCCATCTCTGGGAAGGAGGAGAAGGCTAAAGGTGTGTCTTGGAAGGAGTACTAAATTGAATGAGAGTTATTTTGACCGTAAATGAGAATTGGAGTAATTAGGGCTAAATATAGGATTATAGGGTAAAAAAAAAAGCTCAAAACGACAACTAACACTACAAAAAACGCGTTGTTTATCGATGGTTCCACCAACCGTCGCTAATAGTGACGATTTCAACGACGATGATGGTCAAAGTGTCAAATTCAACGCGTTTAGCGACGGATTGGTAAATCATTGCTAATTAGCGACGGTTAATCTGATTTAGCGATGAATTTGCGGCGGCGGTTTGCCCGAATCGGACTAAAACATATAGGTTTAGCGATGGAATAAACCGTCGCTAAAGTCCACACGTAAACCGAGCATTTTTACCGTTGGGTAACTTAATAAAGATCTGGGCCCCATGTTGTCGATGAATTAGCAATATTTAAAAACCGTCGCTAATTTTATTATTATAAAAAGGGGCTGTGGATCTCATTCGATCCACCCGATTTCAATCTATCGTCAAATCGAGAAACGATTCAACCCGTTTTCAATTAATATAAAGGTACATTTTTTTTTTTTTTTCGCTTTTATCTATATATTTATAATTAGTTGTAAATTTTAAATTAATTTATAAACTTTTAATATTTGATTTAGATGAATCATCAAGCTAGCGCTGGTGCTGTTCCACCCCGTCTGCCTATCCATATCTCAAACGGACAGTAAGTTATTTTTTTTATTTATTATATATTTTTTAATATTAAATATTATTTATTATATATTTTTTAATTTTAAATATTATTTATTTAATATTTCAAGATTGTGTCCCATCACCGGCTTCCCAAATAATTAAAAATTCTATTTTGATGGTTGGGATTATGGTGGAACACTCACCGATGGAAATATGTGCCCCGAAGCTTTGTCCGACTTATTTTGATCAGTTCACGGTAAAATTATTTAATTTATAATTAATTTTATTCTTATTTATATTAATTGATCAAATTAAATTAATAAGTTGTATTATAAATGAAATACGTCTGAACGTGCGATTGTGGAGTCATGATGTTTTACGAGAAGTCCGAAGAAGCATTCAACAAAATGGCTCGTGTAATAATACAAAGATCGATGCAATTAGTGGCGTCAAGCATGGAAGGAAAGAAGACTGGGACTCATCTGGACGTAATTATGATGACGTATGTGAAATGCTTTTGCAACTTGGAGACATGAGCCATTTTAATTTTTTTTTTATCGCATGATTGAACAATTTTAATTTTATTTGTTTTATTTTGAACAATTTTAATTTCTATTTTTTTAATTAATTTAATTTCTATTTTTTTTTTTGAACAATGCTTAGGATTTTTGTTAAATAATTTTCAATTCGATCGTTTAGGGTATTAAATTAAATTGAATTGTATTGTCGCTAAACCTAGTTTAGGGGTTTCAGGGGTTTGGGGTTTGGGGGTTTAGGGTTTTAACTAATATTGTGTTAAAACCCTAAACCCCAAAATCCTAAACCCTTGAAATCCCTAAATTGGGTTTAGTGACGGTTTTAGCGACGAAATTGTCGCTAAAACTGTCGCTACATCCAAACCCCTAAACTAGATTTTGCGACAGTACTAGCGATGGTTTTTTAATTAACCGTCGCTAATTTTGTCGAAACTAAGGATTATTATTCGTCATTCATCCGGCCCATGAGAATAAGACGAGTTTTAAAATCGTCAAACCGTTAATGCTATATTTACATCAAAAAAAAATCGCCATTTCTTTTTTACACAAAATAGTCGAACCACTCAATTTTTTCCAAAAACAACACCAAAACTTGTGTTGAAAGAGGCTAAAATCGTTTTTGAAGTAAATATTGGTACCGGAAGCATTTCACAATCAAGGGCGATTCCACCGTACGTTTTCGCATTTCTACCTTTTAAATATATATATATATATTGTAATGTATATAATTGATAAGTTTATTTTGTATTTGGTGTTGATATATATTGTGTAGATAGTTTATGTTAAATGAATGTTGTCATAGATAATTATTTGGTGGATTTGTTTGATGTTATTTGATAGAAGAATATATTTGGATATTTACATATATAGACGAAATTCTGTCCATTTTTTGGTAGAATTAACATATTGATATGATTTGAAATAGATCTGATATTAGAATCGTCGATTGGATGTATTAAACTCTCTACTTATCAATCGGATGTATGAATCTGAGTTCATGAATGAAATTAATAACTCCATTTACTTTTGCAACTAATCATGGTGCAACAGATTGAGGAAAGGTCGTATAAGATATTAGGTGTAATGCAAAAAAAGTGTCGAGAACAAATCATACGAGCCATTGTTTAGATGTTCAAACACATATCATAAATTGAATGGTTTTGTTCCTTATTAATTACTACAATTGACCGTCATGGTGAAGATCGATGGAATGTTGATTTCAATGATCTTGAAGAGCATTATAATGTTATTGAATACAATGAGACTCACGATGATCCCGAGATGCAGATTCGAGACACTTGCAAAGTGGATACACGGATATGTATCATCACGATGATTATGGAAGGTGGGGTTTTGAAGATGAGGCTTATATGGAGAAACCAAATAAGGAAGCATCTAAGTTTTACAGAATACTCAAAGCAGCTGATGAAGATCTTTATGATGGATGTCAAACTCACTCTCTGTTGTCATTCAATGCTTGACTCATCGTTATCAAGGCTGAGAACAAACTTTCTCAAAGAGCCTATAATCGTTAGGTTGTTCAATGAGGTCTGTTCTCCCCAGAATAAGGTGCCTATTACAGAATATCAAGTCAAGAATTTGTTGAAGAGTATGGGTGAACACATACTCCAGATACTATGTAAATGGTTACAAATTCCATACGGTTGAGTATGCATCGACCAAATCTACTACAAACAGTGGTGTTTGCATTAACAGTGCAATTTTCAATGGAGATAGTCATGACTACTTCGGACACCTGCAAGAAGTCTTTGAAGTAGGATATCTGGGGTTCCCTGAGAAGATTGTTGTGTTGTTCAAGTGTGATTGGTATGATCCATCTGCTTGCCGAACAATGATTCATCGCCCGAATACAAAAGTCGATGTTGTTAGAAGAAGAAAATATCGTGGTATGATCTGTTTGTGTTTCTTTGCTTTATCCCAAGTATACTACGCGTATTCGTGTTTAGAGCAAATAATATTGACTAGATGGTTGTTTGCAAAGTAAAGGCGAGATCACTGGTGCAAGTTCCTAAAAAAGCATCAACAGACGCGGCTGATGACACTCCGTTCCAAACGGAACAAGTTGAGGCTCAAATTGAGGTGAATACAGGAGATTTCAATATTTTTGTCGACTTAACAACTGTAAATCCAGATTTGATAGAGATTGACAAATTGGGGGGAGGATAACGAGTATGATGAAGATGAGGATGTGAATGAGAATGAAGATGGTGAGGAAGAGGAGGGTGATGATGAGGAGGATGATGACAATACAGATGGGGGCAACGATGAGGGTGACGAATAATAATTATATTGTCTTTCATTTATAATATTTCACATTGTCAATTATATTTGCATATTACAAATTATTTGACATTGTTTAACATAATTTATTTTTGGTAATTATCCATTAAAAATATAATTTTAAAAGACAATAATCATTTATTTATAATTTGTAAAGTAAAATATATATATATATATATGAAGCCAAAATTTAAAGATTATTAGATAGTTAAATTAAAAAAAATGAAATTAATTTTTTTTAAGTGTAAAAAAAACAAATTAAAAATAAATAAAAAAATACAATTTTAGAATAATTTAATTTAAATTTTTAAATAAAAAAATTATTATATTAAAATATAATTGAATCATTAAATAAGATAATTTAAATAAAGAATTTAAAAAAATATATTTTTTTATGACATATAGAATTAATTTCATTAAAAATAAATAAAAAATACAATTTTAATATAATATAATTTAATTTAAATTTATAAAAAAATTATTATATTAAAATGTGATTGAATCATTAAATAAGATAACTGAAATACACAATTTAAAAAAAAATTGAAAAAAAAAATTTAGGACATATAGAATTAATTTTATTAAGTAAATCTGAAAAAATCTGGGCGGATTGATCTCGCTCTCCAGCGCCCTAGGTCCCATGTTAGGTCCCCCTTGGGAGCGAAAAGTTGCCTCATTTAATTGGGAGGCTTGGTGGTTGCGTTCGAGATGGTCCGTGGCTCGGGTGGTTCGGTGCCAGACGCCCACTGGCACAGGTTGAACCATCGTGAGCCATTTTTTTTTTCTCAAATTCACGATTTAGCGATGATTTAGCGACGACTTCAACCTCGCACCCTTCAGCAACGGTTATTTTAAAATGCCGCTAGTACCGAAATATTTGAATGACGATTTATGATGTCACTACTGTCGAAAAAAAGTAGCGGCGGTTATTTTTGACCCGTCCCCACCCAAATGACCGTCAATAAAATCGTCGCTAAGTTGCGACGGTGGTCAACCGTCGCTACGTAGCGACGGTTTGGGAAAAATCATCACTAACGATTAGCGACGCTCGGTTTGCCGACGGTCGATAAACCGTCGCTAAAACCTTCGCTACTGTCTTTAGCGACGGTTTTTCCGATCGATAAAACCGTCATTAAACCCCGTCTTTTTTGTAGTGTAATTTGAAAATAATGTAAATAAATAAAACGACATGTACAAAAGATAGGAGGGAGTATTTGATAATTAAATATATAAATTGTATATTTAAGCACAAGTTTTAATAATTTTGCAAAAAAAATATTAATTCATTTAATATAAATAATAGATTAATTTAAATAATGATTAAAGTTTTTTTCTTAATTTCCTATAACTATGTATACAGTAATTTATTATTTATATATCTATTTTTGTAACTTCAACTTTCGACTAAACTAATTTTAAAAAGTTTGGGATTGGGGGAAGTTTGGTGTTGGCCCCTAAACCCAGATAAAATTAGGTTAAACTTTATTTTTAAAGGCACGATAAAACAATAAGTCAGCTCGACCTAGCCCGATTACATCACTTTAGCATATGGAGTTTGGTTAGTTAAACTAGACTTATGGCAAATATCTCTAAACACAAACAACAATATTTTAGTAATTAAAAATCATGATGATCAGACATAGAAGATAGGAATTATCCCTAAAAAACAAAGGGAGATACATTTCTTAACACTCACTAATTAATTGGGCACACAACTTGAATGTCAAAAAAAAAAAAAAACAAAAAGGCAAACTTAATCTTTACACACTTCCATATGTATAAAATCTTGACCATATGCTAAAACTTTTTATCTGATGTTGACTGTGAAAGGCTTGTAGGTTGATATATAGATAATCAAACTTTATGCTTAGGGCATTGGTAACACTTTGTGAAAAGGCCAAAAGTGTCAATTTGGTGGATGAAATTGACCATGCTTGCCCACCCTCCAAATCCAAAGCCAACAATGAAAACCCATACCACCAAAAATATATTCACTGAGTAACACCCTGCCCAACCTCCCACAAATCTTGGAGGCCTCTCCACTGCATTCTGCATTTATTTCAAAAAAATAATCATCATGTTACATGTATATATACACATATTTATTACATATATCTAATCATATATATATATATATATATATACACACACTTTAATATGCATATAGAGTATTTAAGCTAAAAACTAAAAGCAAAGTATCATGTGAAATTTGTTCACGATGAAACTTTTTTTTTTTAACTATATGTATCACCATATTTTTACTATACCGTATTAAATGTTAATTTTCAGTGAACAATGTTCCCTGTACCAGTTTGATATATACCATGAAACAGTTGATATGATTTAGTGAAATAAGTGATATTCTTTGGTGAAAATAAGTAATCTGGTTTTAGTAAAAATAGGTGATACGGTTAAAAAAAACTTTACTGTGAACAAATTTCACATGATACTTACTCCTTTACTAAATTGAAATATGATAGTGGATTCATATTGTTAAATAAATTAATGAATTGATCATTTTATAAAAAAATGAAAAAATATAGAGTATTGAATTATATTTTTGTTTGAATACCTCTCTAGAGGATGAAGAAGCAAAAGTGATCATATGCGCCATGGCTGGAATAATGTAAACTGTGAAGCTAACAAGAAGTGATCCAACTGTTGAGTTGATTGGCCCAAAGAATGGGAAAATTATAGCAAGGAACCAAATTGGAATTACTACCGGTAATCTTGTTAGAGCCCGTTTCAACAAACTTTTAGTCTCGTGTACACCGATGAATTTCTCCCATACGAAATAAAGAGGTGTGCACGCAAATCAAATGTTATGAACTGCATCAAAATATATTCATTAATATTTTTTTTTATCAAATTTATCTAGATAATTTAGATGAAATTGTTAAAGAATTTAATATAAATTATAGGAAATTTGATTTTTTTTTTTTGATGCTTGACTGGTCACTACAATTGACAACTCAAAACTTATTAATAGATATATAGATACAAAAGATTGCACAAGATGTGCAACTTGATTGCATATATCGCAATTATTTTGTCTACCATTAGTAAGTTTTTAAAAATTTATACCTATTAGTAACTTGATTCAAAATTTTGTACCCCACATTAATTATTCCTTTTCTTTTTTCTTTTTTTTCATCTAACTTGCACTCATTTTGATTTTAGTTCTACTAATTTAATTTGCGGATTTTGATTTTGGTCTGCAACTTCCAAAAATTCGATATTTTAAATCGATTACCTGCCCGTAAACCGTAATAGCAAGTGACATGACTAAAATGTTCGAATTTTGTAAGTTGAAAGGACAAAATCAAAATCCACAAATTAAATTAGTAGAACTAAAATCAAAATGGGTGTAAAGATGAAAAAAAAAAATTTTTCTTAGGTTATATATATGTATGTACCTGATGAATGAGCATGAGGATGACAGCAGTGTCTCTGAATCTAGTTCTAGGGAGCAAAGCAAAAGCATTGGCTCTATTTAAGAGTCCATCTCCAAAAGCCCAATAAACAGCACTTGCTGAAGGTAGGGTTAGGGTTAGCACATAAATTGTTGCCACCAAGTATATTAGCTTGAACTTTTGTGGCTTCCACATTGCGTGCATTATCTCCCTAATTTAAAAAAAAAAAGAGAGAGAGATAATTAATATAAGCAATTAGCAGCAAAAAATATGAAAATAATCCTTAATAGCCAATAATCATTCGGTTTCAATTTTGTTGTGCCACTTCTCATATTTCATCCTGTATTCTATTCTCTGATTATCTGATATATTTTTACCACGTATCATACATCTAGACAACAAAATATAAAGCAGAACGCCGAATTTGTTACATGTGATATCATTCCATAATCAATGGCCAACATTTCTCTGTCATTTTGTTCAATTTCAAGATTAATTAATATTCTAACTCTACACTAAGTTATCATTAATTTGTTTCCTAGTGGGGTTTTTTGGTAAGTTCCAAGTTACTAATTAATTAGCCCAGTTCTTGCTAGTACTACTTTCATTTTGTTTCTTTCCACTTCATGTATATATATATATATATATAAAAATGTGTATATATTACTCACACTGTGACAGCATGGCCACCAAATGTATAAAGAATGTTTGTAGCCCCAGTGAAGTAGAGAACCATTTTGGATGGACCTGAGTGCTTCACCCCTTCAACCTTCACATGCCCAAAATATATATTAGTACTCTAAATTAATTCTTTCTTTATTTAATTAAATTAATCTTTAAATATCCAAATCAAGCCAATGTTTAACTTTACTACTATACCTTGATTAATTAATATACTAATTATATAATTTGATTAATTGTACTTAGAAAAATCAGTATCTACCTGTCCATGGATGAGGGAAGCTATGGTTAGGTACCATGCTGTAAAAGTTGTCATAATTAGGCCCAAAAAAGACCAAATCCTGTAGTTGTGAAAAGAAGGGATAAAAACAGTTGTAGCACAGCAAGCTCCAAATATGTATGTCCAAGTTCTCTTATCAAGGTTGTCATTTATGTAGTAGATGTTACTGCAAAACAACAACAAAAAATGAAATAAATAAAACATATTTATTATAATTATAATAACTAAATTAAATTTCTTAGTATTTGGAAAAAGGAAAAGTTCAAATAGTGAAAAGAAATTTTTCTATGCTACCCTACAGTAGGACACTAACCAATTGTGCTTTAATTCCGTCGCACCACATTAAAACACAGTAGGACAGTGCCTTACAAAATAGCATAGAATGAACCGTGAAAAGGGATTATTAAAAAGTTATACCTTGCACATGCAATTAGCTGAATCACAGATCCAAATAGAAGAAGGTACAATTAAAAAAGAGGCCTATGTTTCTCCATTGTTTTCCTAGTAGTCCATCAAGAACTTCAAACCACTGCAAAAAAAAGTTAATTTTCAGATATTCAAGTTTCATTCAATTAACCCTACAAGAGAATAGACCTTTAATGACAACAATTCTATTATTAAAATTTCTCTAGGTAAAAATCTTTAATAACAGGTAATTCTGGTAATCAAAGTATTTTCTTTTTATCAAGTAATTAAATTAAAAACTAATCATTACCTGAATTACATGGTTCCTGAAATCAACCTTCTCCCTCTCCTTCCTTGTTCTATACTCAACATAAAGCACACTAATAAGATAAGCAGTCCAGCTTCCCAACAATCCATAAAACAGTTGAAAAGAAATCCCAGATATCATTCCAAGTTGTGAAAATGAGTAAGGCAGTGTAAGCAGCACTTGTGCAACCTATTAAAAAAAACATAGCATTAATTTCTTGATCATCAAAAAATTTTATTAATCACACAATTTCTAAAATTATATTTTTTTTCAAAAACAAACAAAAGAATTGCCTGATTAGAAGCACAACTGAACCATGCATCATAAACAGAACCACCATGCCAAAAAAGCCTAGATAATTTGCCTTTGGTGGAGTTGGATTTGGGCTCTTCTTCTCTTTCCATTTCTACATAGTTTCCAGCAACTACAGTTTCTACTTTCTCTGAAGCCATATTGGTGTGTTAGGAAATTTTGTTACAAGAAAAGTAGAGGAGGGTTTGAGGAGTTTTTTGCATATATATATAGATGATTGAATTTTTTTTTTTTTTTTTTTTTTTTTTTTTCCTATACTATAGATGGGGTGATTTATAGGTTCTTCTTTTAGCTTTAATTTTTCTACTTTCTTGCACATTAATGTGTAGTTTAGTGTTTCTTGGGCAATGATTGGGTCAGTGCCCATGAAGGGATCTAGTTAGGTCATTATGTAGCATGTTATGAACTTAATTATCATGATCTGCATCAAGTTATCTTGTTGCCATAACATTAATTAGTATTTATTTAATTAATTATTTGTATATGTGATTTAATTTGATATGTAACCCGTCGGGAGTTTCTTATGCAGTTCAATATCAGTATAAACTATTTAACAATACTACAATACTACATGTACAAGTAATTTATGTGGATATACATTGAGAAATCTAGTTTTAAGAAAAATGGCTTATTACCCAAAAAAAATGGCTTTAATCAAATACATATAAATTGTATAGTAAGTAATATTTATTAGGGAAAAAGTTTTTTTCATCTTATTAATTTTGACACTTCTTTATTTTGGTCCTATTAACTTTTTAAATTTTGATTTTTTTTGACATAACTTACACATTTTCGATTTTTTGTCCTTTTTGACCTCTTTTTTTTCGACTAGTAAATTACACAATTTTACCACTTTTTGATTCATAAGTTACATGACAAAAATTAAAATTCAAAAATTCAAATGATAAAATGTCCAAAATGTATAATTATAGGACAAAAATTAAAATTTAAAAATCAATATGGCTAAAATTAAAAGACTTGTCGCATTCATATCTTATATGCTAGTGAGTAGTACTTTTTATTTCGGACAGGAAGTGAGTAGAACATTTTAACTAACTTCAACAGGATATGCCCAAATCCCTCTCTGCCATCCATGAAAATGACGCTCTTACCCCGCAAGTCCTGTTTCCTTTTTGGTGGGCCTGATAGTAAGGTTAATGGGCCTATCCCCCCATGTTCGCACGAGCGGGTGGCCCACAGTTCTCACTTTTTCTCGTAAAAAGCAGCCCAATGTATTTGATATTACAAATAAAATAAAATATAAAAATACGCAGCTGTAGAAAGTATATAGAGGCAGATAAATTAATTAACTGATTAAAAAAAAAAGAGAAATCAAGAATATTTTAATTTTTTTTATTTGTCTTTAATCATTTTAGATAATTAAAATTGGTTTAATGGAGAGAATGATGGCATAGGGGATAGGGTTTAGAGGTAAACATGATTAAAGCAACACGTGTGCCAACTGGAATCACTAAAGGAGATCTAATTAAAAGCTACTTTCTTTGGCCTTCTTTTACGAATAAATATGAAAAAATTCATTTTAATTTATGTATATTTTTTTTTTTTTTGTCCCCAAATGAAGTTCTACTAATCATGATAATCAGGTTGGGGGTTTTATGATATAAGAGAAAGATAAAGCATATCTTAAAATTAATATTTATTTTTGCTTGTAAGATAAATATTTTTTTCTCTGGCTTGATGTTCTTCGTTCTATGATTTGCGAACATGAATAATAGTAATACTAGTAGTAATGACAATAGTACATAATAGTAATAATATATAATAATAATAATAATAATAATGATAATTGATTAGTGGAGACAAATTAGTATTTAATTTAATTTCTGTGTTGTGATACGAAATGCTTTATCTGACGTTATGAAATTTTACTATTCAACCTTATTATTTTCTATATCAACTATCTTTTTCTTGTTTTCTTATACATATTGAACTGGTTTGCTGGAGTTTTAGTATGATACTTTTCTAATAAAACATTATTACACTTTTATTATTTAAAGTAATGATATAAATACATTTTTTCCTTTTGACACACAACAAAGTTACTACTTTTATTCAGTACAAACTTTTACAACTTTTTCTTTCGGAAAATTGGAGGAAGAAGGAAAAATAAAGAGTGGTCACTCTTAGGTCCAAATAAAAAATTCAATAAAAAATAAACTCATGTTGTGCTGTCATGCAACACAATTAATTCACAAAGCATCTATTTTTTTTAAAGGACAAAGCATCTAATTAATATGGATATAAATATATAATTGTGTCAAATTGTCAATTTAACACCGACAGAATTTGAAAAAGCTGAAGATATTGATATGCTCAACTTTTACTGCTTGGATAAATTAATTAAGATCTATATAGCTACTCAGGGTTATAAAACACAAAATCTTGTGTACCTATATCGTGAAAATTAGCTTGCATTTTATGTGTATTTTTTTTTATATAAAAGATATTAATTTATAAAATATTAATTGCAAAATTAGAAAATTCACAATCAAACGACTAATGAAAATTTGGAATTTTAAATTATTTCGGTCCACGACTAATGAAAACATTAATTTCGATTATCGAGGTTAGACACTTAGACCTGATGCATAATCATGTATGACCAATTTAATTAATATAACTTTACTCCTCTTCCTATCAAAAAAAAAATTATTCCTCTTTAAGATCAAAAAACTTCATATAATGATATAATTCTGCATAATGTCGGGCCCATAGCTCGGGCTGTGGCCCGTGGGCCTGTTGTCCAAATTCAGAACATGAACAAAGGTCCTAAAAGTGGTCGTGCAGTCTGCAGTGGGGCTCCAATTTCCTACATACAAGAAACATTAGCACAAGAAATGGAAAAGGGGAGAGACATAGACAGAGAGAGAGTTTACCCCCAAAGTTAAAACCAATCAGCATTACTGCGGATTGCAAGATATTATTACATGACACTACAACAAACAATGATCAAGAATATATATAGTTGCAACACAAACTTATAACGCTGTAATTCTCACTGTATAAACACTGTAAAAGGACACAAAATTTTGGATCAGCAGAATTCATACTCCGCAACAAATGTAATCCAAATCCACCAACAAATCATTGTCGAACCAACCTAAGAAAAGCACAAAGAACAGCAATCACAACAGTAGAGAACAACTATAGCTCAACTACCTCATGCTATTCGGAGCTTTCTCCTTCTTGAGATTCGCAAGTTCTTCGATAAGCTTCCTCTCTTCCCCGCTTAACCGTTTAGGAATCTCGACTTGCACCTTCACTAACTGATCACCCCTCATATTACTCTTATTCAAATACGGGACCCCCTTTTTCGCCATAACTAGGGTCGTACCGGGCTGGGTCCCCTTGAATTTTGAGGTCAACCACCCCATCCACCGTGGGCACCTTCATTGTCGTCCCCAAGATAGCGTCCGTATACAAGACCTTACAAGTGTAGAGAATGTTTGTCTCGTCCCGTTTTAAAATTGGATCGGCAAGAACTTCGATGAGCACAAAAAGATCCCCCGGCGGGCCCCCTCTCCGTCCCGCATTTCCTTCCGAACGAACCCTCAAACGGCTCCCGGAATCGACCCCGCCGGGGACTTTCAAGCTAATGCGCTTCGACTTCCTTACTCGGCCGTCCCCACCGCACGTATTGCAAGAGGTCGAGATTTCCCCGGTCCCGCCACAAGCGGAACATGACATCACTTGTTGGAAGACGCCGAGTGGGGTCCGTGCTGATGACATGACTTGCCCTTGACCGCCACATGTGTTGCATTTAGATGCCTTTGTTCCCGGTTTTGCCCCTGAACCTTCACAGGTGCTGCAGCTCTCGAGACGAGTTATTTCAATTTCTTTCTCAACACCGAAAACAGCTTCTTTGAAATTTAGAACCAGATTGTAGACCTGGTCTTCGCCTTCTGTGGCTCGGGTACGAGAGCCTCTTCCTCCCATGCCCCCCATCCCACCCATACCACCCATTCCTTCGAACAATGACTCGAATAGATCAAATGGGTTGCTGAAATCCTGAAATTGGAACACAGATATTAGAATGTATTTTTGCAGAATAAACCACTATTCAAGACCAGTGCCTTATTTTGTATGCATTTAATTTTTGGTTAATTGCATAAAATATCACATTTATTCACGTTTTTTCAATTACAACATATGCTTTTAAAATACACAATTCTCAATTACAACATATGCTTTTAAAATACACAATTCGGTACACAAACTTTTTAAATTTTGCAACATATGCTGACGTACGTGGAGCCAGAAAATCTTCGAAAAAATTGCAAAATAAATTCACGACCTTTTCGGCAAATACTTCTATGTATCAGTTGCACCATGCAACTCAAGTGCATTTTTCAATGGTATACTGTTCTACTAAAAAGTATTAGTTGGTCAGTATTGTCTGTTTTTTTCTGAACAATACTAGTTGTTTTCACTGAACAACATTAGTTGTGCACCATTTGCACAAGTGTTACTCTTTTTTTATTGTTTCAATTTTAATTACAGTTTTATATTTTTTCTGCAATTTCATTCACTGTCACGTCAACAAGACATGCCAGAAAATAGTCCTGTGATAGAATTGCAACAATTTGAAAGGTCATATATCGAACTGCTAATATTAAAAACATATGTTGTAATTGCAAAAAAAAAAGCGTGAAAAGGTCGTTATTTACATAATTAACCCTTTTATTATCTATCTTCTCCTAACATCCTTTGTTTTTCAATATCCTATTGCAGCAGAAAGACTTACCCCAGTACCCATTCCAGCACCTTTAAGCCCTGCCTCCCCATACCTATCATAAATCGAGCGTTTCTCATCATCTGATAAAACCTGTTACAAATGTCCAAAAAAAAAAAATCCTCTAAGAACAGTTCTTGAATAACACATATGTTTCTATAAATTCAATAATGGTAATCAACCATATACATCTTATAATTGCAGGGATAAGATCATTCTACCTCATAAGCATTGCTAATCTCCTTGAATTTATCTTCTGCTCCAGCTTCTCTGCAGTTGAGACAAAATAGTTTAGTCGGCAATATAAGCTCCATGGCACATGGCTCAGTTGGCATCTCAGAACCCTATTTTATAAGGTTTTCACTTGTTCCTTTTTAACATAAGATAGAATCCCGTGAAAATCATTTGAGAAATTATGTCAAATAAACAACAATTTTCTCTCCCAGGATGAGAAAGACGATCCAGTACTTAGGATTTTTCAGTCACGTAAATCCAAAGCAGCAGCTACTTAAGAAAGTGAATTCCAGTGTTTCTCTTTAAATATTTCAATCTAATGTTCAACTTAAGAGTAACTTATTCAATTCCTATTCTTCTTTAGAAGGGTGACAAGCCTCAGTGACACCATAAAATGCAACTAAAGAGAACAACAAAAGTGACAATTATTAAAGTATACAACAAAGCAATTAAATAAAGATAAATGTGGTAGTTGAAAGGCAATTAAAATGAAGGTCTGTGACTTACTTGTTCACATCAGGATGGTAGCTCCTGGCAAGCTTTCGATATGCTGAAATCAAAACAATAATAAAAATAAAAACAAAAGTTCGTCGGATCACATCCATTCATCAGGAAATGCAGTTATCATGTAACGGGAGCAAAGAAGAACTTTCAACATAGGCCTGTGCGAAATTCTATGTAATCCTTTAACTGGTGCCCATAAATATTTGGAGAACACAACGAGAGCTCAACATTTCGAGACCCCATAAACAAATGGAGGAAGAAAATTTAGTTGCCCGTAAGAAAAGGAAAATAGACGAAAGTGATTCCCAAAAAATCCACATATACATCAAGACCTGCTAAGACTAAAAATCCGTGACAGTTCAGCAACTATGAGCAGTTCTACTTCTAATAGAATAAAACCACATATGACATACACACATTATAAAACTCAAGTAGTAAAAAAGGAAACTATAGAAGGAAAACGTTGAACATATTAAAAGGTAAATTTTATAAAACATCCATAAGACCAGTGATGCTTTACATCTGAACTCATATAGTGAGATTATGTTGTGTAAAAAAGGAAATAAGTTATTGCATAGCTTCGTGTACAAAGGCAACACAACACCACCTTAGAGTAATATTAGATCCCTTATGAAGAAAATTCACCAGGGGCTTCTTTTGCACAAAGACTTTTACCCAAAAAATGTAGATAGATTGTCTAACAAAAAAATGACATATGAAACAATAAACAAATTAAATTTTGGAAATCAGCAACTCCATGCTGGAGACCACCCTGGAAGCCAGCCAAACAGGAATACATCGACAAACCAACAAAGCTTGGGCTAGCATTTCTGATTATGTTATGTTATTTATTGGCTATATATAGCATGTTCATTTTCAGGAAACTAATCAATAAAGCTTTTAAACAAAGTCAATGCTTGCGCAAACTAAAAGCCAAAGGTGACACTCACCACTTTTGATCTCTGCTTTGCTTGAACTTTTAGAGACACCAAGCACAGAATAATAATCCTGAGCATAGAGAAGTGGTTAATGAGTATTTCTATGTACAGAAAGCAAGATGAAAGAAGGGAAAAGTTGTTCCCAACTCTCTCTCTCTCTCTCTACTAAGGTAGGCACATTTATGTAATAATCTCCATGTTTTTTTGGGATTTATTCTGTTTTTTCTTTCTTACTTACTGTTCTTTCTTTCTAAAACAAAACAAAGGCTAAGAATCTTACTCTTGCAGCTCTAACAATAAGCCGAGTTCCTCTTCTTTGACATGGACTATTGTACAACCCTGAACTGAAGAGCGCATTCAACGATTCTTGAGCATAGAAGGTTGAACTTTGTGATGCAAATCTAGTCCTGCTTGGTGTGCTGCATAAAAGAAACAATTTCATGGATGACCGACTCTTTGATTAAGCAACAGAAAACATAACATAAAAGAGACTGTGTTGTTCTAACTTGAGAGGAGAAGCCCTAAATATCTCTTTCCATTTACTCCAAACTAGGGAAATATATACACAAATACATATAATATATTTAATATACGCAAATATACAAGAAAGCTGGAAACTGGCACGTCCCGATGTATAAGTACTAGCAAGTTAACAGATCTTTACTACCTTTAAAGGTAACAGAAAAGGGGAATTCCAAAAATGCAATGCCATATAATCATATAGTTTTATTGACAGTCGAATATTGACACGTAACCGACTCTATGATTACTAGATAATGGCTTCCGTTATCAAGATACATAAAAAGTGAAAAAGTTGCTGACTTGTTCAATGTTCTCCTTCTCCGACTACTCAGTCCCAATATTAATGTTAGTACAAATCGATCTTAATAGAAGTTAACACACACACACACACACACATATATATATATATATATATATATATATATATATATATATATATATTGTGAATCTATTGCTTTAACCACTCAAATTAGAAATTGACACAGTTGTTCAATTGTTTTGCTATACATTTGGATGCATGGATTATGTAGTTATCAAACTAAAACTAAAGATGGCATTTCACTAATGATAATGAAAATCATATTGAGAGAATCTCTTTAAGAAGATATGTGTTCAAATTGGTCTGCATTTTTCCCATTACGCTTAGGTGTACTGTTGACTAGGTCTCAAGACTACCAAATAATAATGTCAACGAAGAAAACGACAAAAACTATGTTGTCGTGTCAATATTGAACTCCACAAAAGTTTTTCCAATTTGATAGTTGAAAAGCACTTTCACAATCCATACAGTTCCGAGAATTTAGAAGACAAATCCATATTGTTTATTATCATTCAGACTCATTAATTGCAACATTAATAATGCACGTGATCCCTTTCAATATCGCCATTTAAGGAATAATATTCCAAATTTGGAATTAACGTATTCCAGGGAGCTGGCCCACTACAATTAATTGGGCAGTATAGGCGAGATCTAGTTCTAAGATTTAGTGGAAATTAGTAAGAAAATTGATCTTCATGCAGAAATTAATAGGTTGAAAGTACTCATCTGTCTCTTCGAGCATAAGTCTTGGTTGAGTTCATCTGAGGCAAGGTGTGCAACCAAGAAATTCTTGTTTTTTTATAAGATTATAACCAATGATGAAATGGATCCAATTACTTAGATGAGAAAACATATTTCCTTCAGAAGTCATCAGTGAAGTATTAAAAAGATTATCCCGAGTATACTGTAGTTAATGCTTGTCATTTTAAATCTGGACTTCAAACTGTTTGTTTTGGACCAGGACTACTAATTGAATGAGTAGCGGTACCAATCCAGGACCCTATATTCTATGATAAAATCTAATTGAATGAGTAAAGGTACCAATCCAGGACCCTATATTCTATGATAAAATCCCATTCCCCATGAAATTGAAATGCCCTTGTTCTTCCAGTTTCAAATGTTTGCAAGAAAAACTATACATTTTAGGGTAAAAAAACAGCATCCACTCCTAGCTTCCTATATCATGGGACTAATACAAAAAGCATCAAAAGAATATATGGATAGGGAAGTCAAGAGTCTACGTCTACCATAAGATTTCAAAGCTACACATCAACAAAATAAGGAAGATACCCACATATAAAGTACAACACTAGTAAGATGCAAGGCGTCCCAACTTCAATAATGCACTCCTAAATACCCTAATGCCAATTTCTTCGAAAAGAAGTCGATAAAATGCTTACCAATTCGGGATTGTTGATAGTTTATTGATATTACTGGGTCTCAGTATGCACTGAGGCTGAACTGCACACCGCGTCGCCCATGTATTTCCACAAGGTATGATTGCCATCCAATCCCCTGTACACTGAGCGTAGTAAGAAGCCAAATATGATATTTTTGCAGAAATAAACATAAAATTATATGAATAAATAAGATGAGCAATCCAGAATTATAAAAGCCAGATGATAAACCTAAGCAACAAGATAGATAACCAAAATTCTATTAAACCTTCAAAGGCAGAAGTTGCGTGCATATATTGATATAACGAAAAGACAGCATACACATAAATGAATAAAGCATACTTCCAAATAACCAAAAACACTGCTTTTAGCCACACACACACACATAAAAAAAAAAAAAAAGAGCTCTAGACGTTAGCGGGTTTTTCTCATTTAATTTGTGCAACAAACATATCAATTGAAGTCAAAACAATTATACAGAATTTCGTCAAAAACCAGTTAGTCCGCTATATGCGAGAACCTCATTTCGAGATTTCTGCCCACCTATTATTCTATTGCGAAATAAAAAATGTTCCAGTGGCTCTTTGCTGAAGCGTGAGAAACGTGTTTTAACTGTGTAGAATCTTATTAAATAAAAGAATGATGAATAAGTGTTAATTTTTACCGTCAACGTTTGCCCTCTGAGAATTGGTGGCCGGAGTTGAAGCAGAGGCTGCTTAGAGAGAGACAGGCGGAGAGAGAGAGGCTATAATGCTTTTTTAATAGGGCATTTTATTTAAATTAAGTATCACTCGACCCGGCTTAACGGGTCAAGTCGGTGCGGGTTCTGTTCAGAAGGGGTATAGCCTATGACCAAATTTTAATACCAATAAAATAATGTAAAAATAAATAAAATAAAATAAAATCCCAAAATCGCGGTCTTCTTCGGAAGAGAGAAAAACTGTTTTCTTCAAATGCCAATCGTCGCGGGAAGAGTTCTGTCTTAATTTGTTCATCTCCTTTATCCATCTCAATCGTCGCCCTCATCGCTGGATGAGAGAAAATCTCTGTCTTCGTCAAATAGCGGGAATGAGAGAACTCGCTGACTTCGCAAATTAGAGCTCCTCAAACGAGAGAAGGGAGGAAGCAAGAATTTGCTCTTCTTTAAATCACTCAATAGAAAAAAAAAAAAAACAAGAAAATCTAGAATTACAGGTATGCTTTTCAATTTTTAACCTAATTTTCTGGAATAGTTTTTCCCCAAGAATTTGGTGCGCAATTTTATATTTTGAATCATGCTTTCTTGGTAGAGCGAATATGCTAAATTTGTACGTTTTAAAAGCAAACCAAAAGTAATCTCATAGATGTCTTTTGATTTTCAGGCAACTTCTGCTGCTAAAGAAAATATCAGTTCACCAAGCGGACCTATAGGAAGTGCTGGCAACAATCCTTCCCAGGTACTTTGAATTTTTGAACTTCAGTTTAATCTATATGAGAATATGTTCAGTGTGCACTTGCTTGTTTTATATGTTCTTAAGATACTTATTATTTCGCAATACTCCATCCAAAAGAAAAGGACAAGAGGATTCTGCATACCACATCTTTATAGCTGCAGTCGAATGAAAGGAAGTACAATCATTTATAAGCTATCAAGTCTTATTTATGCCTTGTATTTATATGTTGATTTATCTAATTCAATCACGTTAACCTTGAAGAAATACTGATCAATTGTGAATATGAGATTGTATAATTGTGAGCATAAATCAAATGGCATGCTTCAAATATTTGAATAGCCATTCATTTTTTGGATTGATTACATTTGCAACATAATAAGTTCGGTGATTTTACTGAATTTGGTGGATGTATCATTTTTGTGTATTTCAACCTTTTAAATTTTCCTTTAAATTTTGTTTGATTACACTAATCTAATACTAAAGTTTCCAATCACTTTAAGCTCTAATAAATTTTAGCCTAGTAATAAATAAAAGTAAGGATTACACTATCCAAAACTGGCTCCAAAGGTTGAGATGCAACAGACTTGTCTGAGTTCAAAAGTGATGGATGCATGAGAACATCGATGTTCTGTTTTAATGTTGTACCTACATTAGCTTGTCTGGTAAAACCATACTCTAGTCATTACTCATTACTCACATAACGTACTGCTTAATCAACCTGTCTTCCTACATGCATGCATGAATTAGACATGCACACAAGGTAAATTTAGAACATGGGGTTTTGATTATCCCACTTTCCATGCATGGTAGTACTACTATTTAATTACTACCTACGTTTACAAGCTGCATAACACCGACCCTCTATATCAGTATTTATTTTTAGAATTTCAACAACTTGACCCTTTTGGCTTTTAATTTGATTTACCATTTCATCATTTTAATGACTGCTTAATTTGTCTGTTTTTCTGTTTTATGAATGGAGTATGTTATATTTCAAATCATTTACATGTATTTCAAATCTGTAAAATTCAAAACCTACATAAGCTGTGGTCTTGCAGAAGCTGAAATTCATCTAACACCATATAACTCTTTGCTTATTCAAATTTCTGTGTAACAGGTCTTGCATAATGGAGTATGTTATTCCTGTTGATAAGCGGTTTTGTGCATGTTTATTTCGTTGCTTGGGGTATGTATCACGTTCTGTGGAAACTCATATTTTTTTAAGCAAATATAGATCTCTTTGGAATATTAAAGGTGATGAATTTTGGTGTTTACTCTGCCAGTCCTTGTTATTTTTACAAATTATGCTCCTATTTGATTCTGGGAAAATTCGATAAAGATATTGTTGTTGTGTTGATGACTTGATTCATACAAGTGCAGTGATTATTGACTACATACACTGGTGCTTGTGTGGCTCTATATGATTATTGAATATATGATCTTATTTTACTTTTAATTCCTGTGTGTTTTGCGGTTTCATAATTTTTCTAGATTCAAAATGCTTTGTTGTGCTCATAGGTATTGAATTCGGCTGTTGCAAACTGTAATGCATTGCACCCACATAGTGCATGCTACTTTAATCACTATTATCCTTGCATTTTAAAATTTCTTTGTAGACTTTTTTGCTTGCACATAAGCTGACTTTCTTATCTCTCTCCTGTTTTTCTTAAGCTGTTAGAGTTGTTCAAGTTGGTGTTAAGTATAACTTTGTATAGCATTCTTGCTTATATAGGATTTCATGGTTGTCCGGTTGCATTAATGATAACCGTAGTGATGCTTGTCTGGTTTGGATTTTATGATTAATGTTGACATATTATTGACTATAATGTGTTTGGCCAATTTCAAACTAATCCAGCTTAATGAAGCCACGTGGTAGTAAGATTGCATGTTTGTTGTTCCATTGAAAGAGTGGTTTTGTTTATGTACTCAGAATTAACCTTCTCTCTGGCTTTAGTTGTTTAATGTCAACATAAAGATGAAAAATGAAGATGTTGACATTTGAGATAGATATGGCAAGTGATTTTCAAGTACTGTATTTATGGTTTTATTTTTTCATTTTTGTATAGTTTTTCAATGAAATGCATGCATTTTTTTAGAGGCATGCTATATACACATTTGTGCGCCAATGATTGTGTGTGTCGCGTGGGGCAGGCGACGCAGACACTGTCTGTTGCGCTGCCCACACGACAGAAAATTGTTATTTTTTTTTAAATATAAGTTATTTATTTCATTAATAGAATTATTAATTAGAATTAACTAAATAATTAAACGTATTAATTTATTACTTAGAATTAAATAATTAAACGTATTAATTAATATTATTTAATTAATTTAAAAATATTAATTATTTAGTTATAAAGTGTATTAGTTCTTTCACTGAAAAGTATTATAATTGTATTGTCATAAAGTATTTGTTCATTAATTAAAAAGTATTGATACAAATAATATTAAGCACTCTAAAAATATTTAGCAGTCTTAAAAAATGTGTTCAAATAATATTAAACATAAATTTAATACAGTTTTAATTAATAATAAACATAAATGAAATTTAAATATCTTTTCCTCAATCTAAGCATGGTCTCTTTTTTATCTGTGACCCTTCAACATTTAATTGGGGGTTTCTTCATCCTTGATGCATGAATGTTGCATAGACTTAGAAAAATGTTATTCTGAAATCAGTTGGATCTCCATTAATCCTGAATTTATCTTGTAATTAAAATAATAAAGATTTTTATTAAGATATATAGTTTTACAAAATAATAGTAAGTGTAAAATGCTAACATAATTAAACTTACTGCGAATATAGTCCACATGTGTTCCCGGCACTCGGAATGAACCATGAGTCAGTTTGTCCATTTTGTGTCAAGGTACTTTGCGGATATATACCTTGTACCCAATGTTATTCACACAAAGAGCTAAACCGCGATAAAAAACTGTTGTGTCCAAGTAGTTTGTCCATATTAAGAACGATATTATTTATAAAAATTTCAAACGATATATTATTTAAAAAAATTAGATTACCTCCCGTCTTTGTCCAACCACAGCAATGGCGGGGGTCTTTCCTGGTTGTCCATATTGTTCATTCCCTGATGTTCTTTTTTTTGCACTTATCTTTTAATAAGATATATTAGTTTTTATAAATTTAGATAAGTAAATTGTCTATTATTATTGATTACTCCCTCCGTCCTATTTTTTATTATCCATTTACTGTAGACACGGAGATTAAGAAAAAAGTAGGAGATAATAGTATTAAATGGTGTAAAGTGGGTTTGGTGGAGGGAAATAATAGTATTAAATGGTGTAAAGTGAGTTTGGTGGAGAGAAATAATAGTATTAAATAGTATTGAATGTTGTTTTATTGTCTTATTTGGAAATGGATAAACAAAATTAGGACGACTATTTATGGAAAGCGGATAATCAAAATCAGGACGGATGAAGTATTATATAAGTTTATTTATAATAAATTAATATTGCTATAAAAAGAAGATAAAAAACGTCAACAATTAAAAATTTAACAAGAGGTAAAAAAATTAAGTATACTAATTCATCAACTTAATCAATTTATTACAAATATCCATCAAACATTAAAATAAAAAAATCAATATAAATAGACTAGTTGTTATTGTCGTAGTCGGGGTTGTTGGGCGGGTTTTGGAAATATGGGTATGGATACGTGCCCCACCAACCAAGCTGTATCGGTTGGGTGAATTGTTCAGGGTCATATCCTTGTTGCGGTCCCCAATATCCAGGACTAGACACTTGTTGCATACCAGCATGTTGACCAAGTTGGTTAATTCCAGTATGGACAAAATCTTGTGGATACTGGTTAACTTGCTGCATCACGCGTCCCAACCTATGATGCGCTGAACGAGGGTTGACGTGCTCATTGTTTGCGTCGAATTCAGGGTTGTGCACTCTGAGATGTGTAATCTTTTCATACCATTCCATATACTCTGGCGTGGTCTGATTCGGAATTACAGCTTCGCGACCAAGGCGTCCGAGTGGATAGTAGTGATTCTCCATCTCGTGTCAGTATGCAATTTGGGGTCCATACACCTACCTTCTTGTAGCCCCTTGCATTAGCACCCAATGTTGAAAGGTTTTTATCAAAGTCGAGCGGTGCTGGTGGGATACCTTGAACTCTCCCGAATTGTCGTGCAACCCTTTTAGGCATATAACATTCGGCATAGTCCATAAAACTGATGCAACCGTGGAATAACGATGCAGGAGGGATAGTAGATGGAACGCCGAACGGAGTCCAATTGATCTATAATGTATGTATGAAAAAAAAATTATAAGACATTTTGCTACTTTTCAATTGATAAATTAATATTATTCAATTGATGAACTAATATTGTTGATAACAAATAACTAATACTTTGCATTTAATGAACTAATATTTTATCACCAAACAACTATAACACTTTTCAATGAAACAATTAATATTTTATAATTAATAAATTATAAATTAATTCATTTAATTAGTGTGAAATTAATTAATAAATTATAAATTAATATTTTTCAATTAATATTATTAAATTAATCAAATAATAACAATTAATACATTTAATTAGTGTGAGATAAATTAATTTCACACTAATTAAATTATTATAAATTAAAAACCTGAAAATAATTACTAATGTGTGATTAATTAATTAGTGTGGGATTGATTTAAAAAACAGAAATTAAAAAAAAAAAAATTTTATTTTATGTCGCATGGGCGTTTATGACGACAGTCTCTCGTCGCTTTGCACCAATAGGGGCCAATCATTGACGCACCCCCAGTTGGTAAAAAATGTGTAAATAGCAATTCTGATTTTTTTACGATGAAGGCCAACAGAATGATGGTTGGTGGTATAACGAAAGGACGGAAGATGCTCAAAATTGTTTCTGAAGATATATCCCTCGAAGAATTCACTGAAGAACAGGAAAACGAAGAAGAATATGTAAAAAGTAAAAACTCACTCTGAGTCTGATATGGCTGGTTGATTTTAGTCCTTGTATTTAAAAAACCCTTTAATCCAGATGCAATTTTATTGTATGGTCCTTCACCACCTGTTCTTGGGAGTTAGTGCATTTTGTATAGAATTGGTTGTTTAAACAACTGTCTTGTTTGAAACTTCAATCATATTTAAATTATAATATTGTTTACTTAAACAACTTAACAATTAACATAAGCAATGTAAACAACCTATACTAATAAATAATTTAAACTACCTACACCAATAAAGAACTTAAACAACTTAGGGCCCGTTTGGTTGGTGGTAATGGAAATGGGTAAAGAAAATCACTTATATTGATATTGCTTGATTGAGTGTTGATGCACAAGTAATGGGAATAGAAGTAAGCAATTGATTACCCTCACTCACTCAACCCACCTCACATGATACTCATTGTTCATGTTCAAGTCAAGCAATAACAATGCAATCAATAACTCTTAATGATTGACCCCTCAATGATACTCATTACCATTATCATTCCCTAGTCATACCAAGCTGGCCCGTAGTATCAAATATATGACTTTATGTAATAACTTATTTAAAATGAAATTGATTTTTCAAATAAAATATACAATATTTTGTTACGAAATAGTGGTTACCACTATTGTAGTTTTTGTAACAAAGTATGTTTCGTTACGATCGTATTGGTAATGAAACTGGATTATTTTCGTTATAGATAACATATATTTAATAATAATTAATGAAGTAGTTTAAAATTGAGTTGTTTAAACTTTAAACAACTCTTTTGTTGTTTAAGACTTGATTGTTATTTATACTTGATATTGTTCTCACGAAAAGATAAGACGTGGTTGTTTAAAACAACACTTGGTTGTTTATGTTTAGTTATTATTCTCACAAAAGGTCAAAAGCGAGTTTTTTGAGTGATAAAACTTTATTTTTAACTTTTAAGTTCTCAAAATGATATAAATAACTTATATTTAATAGTAATCAATGAAGTTGTTTAAAATTAGGTTGTTTAAACAACTCTTTATTGTTTAAGACTTCAGGGTTGTTTATACTTAGTTATTGTCCTCACGAAAGGTATAAATTACATACTTTTGAGTGATAAAACTTTGTTTCTAGCTTTCAAGTCTCAAAATGATATAGATAACTTATATCTAATAATAAACAACGAGGTTGTTTAAAATTGTGTTGTTTAAACAACTCTTGGTTGTTTAAAACTTCATTGTTGCATTTATTTTATTATTGTTCACGTGAAAGGTCAAATGGAGTATGAATTACATATTTTTTAGTGGAAAAACTTTAATTTTAGCTCTTAAATCTTCAAAATGATATATACAACTTACATTTAATAATAAACAACAAGGTTGTTTAAAATTGTGTTGTTTAAACAACTCTTGATTGTTTAAAACTTCAGTATTGCATATACTTTGTCATTGTTCACGTGAAATGTCAAATGGAGTATGAATTACATATTGTTGAATGATAAAACTTCACTTTTAGCTTTCAAGTCTTCATAATGATATAGATAATTTATACTCCCTCCGTCCTACTATAAGTTTCTTCATTTCCTTTTTTATCCGCCCCACAATAAGTTTCTTGTTTCTATAAATGGAAAAAGTAACTCCACTACTCATAATTTTTATCCTTACTTTTCACACAATATTACAAAGAATACCACTCACTACTTCATTCATTATACCATACTAGTTTAGAACCCGCGTATTACGCGGAATTTTAAATATAACATATATATATATATTTATATATTAATCATAACACTTATTATATTTGATGTTGAAATTATATATTTGAATATAATAAATTTTAATTTTTTTCATATGAAATTGTTATAACATAGGTAATTCATGATATTTTATAAATAGTCATTTCATTAAAGTTTAATAAAATTATTTTTTTCAATGGTTATTATGATAATTATAAAATTCAACCACATTTTGATTAAAATAGTTATAAATATAAATCCTCTAAAAAGGAGTATATTGAATAAAAAAATAAATAACAATAGATTTAGTAAATCTTCCTATTATAAATAATCAAATCTAGCCTATACTTTTTAATTTTTTATCAAATTTAGAACATACTTTTTTCTCTCTCCAAATTTAGCACATACTTTCACTTAATATTTAAAAGCATTCAGAGCCATCATTTTCAACAAAATTCGTTTGATGTGATCACTGGAGTTCGTTTGTCTTGTTGAATATTAAAATAAAAAAAAAATTGTGGCCTAAAATGAAGAAATAGTGAATCCGTTTTCTAATTTAAGGTGGTGATATTTATATTTTTTTATATTTTAATATTTACACGTCAGCAAGACAGATGACCTCCAACGAACACATCAGATGAATTTTCCCAAAAATAATGACTTGAGATGTTTTTAAATATTAAATAAAAGTATGTACTAAATTTGGAGAGAGAAAAAAACATATGCTAAAATTGATGAAAAATCAAAGTATGTGCTAGATTTGATTATTAAGCCTTTAATTTTTTTAGTCAATCCTCGTTATATTATTTACACATCATTTCATGTATCTTATGTAACCAATATCATCATGCCACATAATATAATATATAATGACATTTAGATGAGACTTTCTAATAATGCGACACATCATCCAAATGAAGGAGGAGACGACACATCAGCAGAAAAAACTCTCAATTAGTAATATAGGGGATACTCTTTCCGTCCCAATCTTTAAGGAACTCTTTCCATTTTTTTTTGTCCCAATCTTTAAGGAACATTTCCTAAAATGAACATACTCACTTTATCACTTTAGCACATAAAATACTAATAAACAACTCTTTCTACCCCGAACTACCCATCATTTTATCACATAAAATATTAATAAACAACTCTTTCTACCCAAACACTTTATCACTATTCTCATAAATCCTTATGAACAGTAAGAGTTCCTTAAAGAATGGGACGGAGGGAGTGTTGTTAGTCCCGATTTAAAAATCCATTAGTGCGGAAAATACCATGTAATGCATATAAAACAGGGGTGAGGGCAGAGTGATTCCAATTACTCTCTTTTTTTTCCTTTTAAGAACGATGTGTGTTTTTCTTATAATCAAATGCATATGGCAAGTAAAAACATAAAGCAGTAAAGAACACACGATTTTATAGTGGTTCGGAGTCCAACTCCTACATCCACTCTTCCCTATCATCAGGGGCACCAACTTAACCAACTAGACTTAGTTTAACGTGTTAGTCCAACACCCAACAGATGTTTACCGAGTTCACACTCACCTACAAACTTAACCTATCAAACTGATTTGGGTAAGGTTTGTTTGGTTTCCAACTAGGTTGAGATTTTCCCTTACATTTGTTTAGCCTCAATGCTAAGGATGAGAAAATCTCTCTAAGCTTAGGATATTACATTTGTGCTTAGATCTAGGGTAGAACATTCTTTGAATATATGCGTGTATTTCTTGTTAAGTGTTCTATGGTGGAAATGCTATGTGTATATGGTTCTTGGCTCTGTAGCATCTTTTTCCACACACTCCACCTCTACCCTTATGAATAATGAAGGAAGAACTTGTATTTATAGTGTGGATTTGAATGTTACTGTTGGATGGAGTCACATTCAAATCCATACTATTCTGTAGCTTTTTGCAGCTTTTCAGGCTTGTTGTCTTCCTCTCATTGGTCCACGTCCCATTTGAATCTACTTATTTATATTCTTGAGGATCTTGAGTCTTGAGTTTCTCACGAGTCTTGAGGATTCTTCTAAGTCTCGAGATTCTTGATTCGGCCAGACTTCTCTTGGCGGACCTTATCGTCCGGGTATCTTGACACTTTCGCTAATTAGAGAGTTAACTCTTGACTTGACATCTTGACCCTCAGTCACTGCTTTTCGAGCTAGCGATCATCGATGGCGTTAGATTCTCGATGAATATGACTTGGATGACTTCTCTTTTGATGACTTCTCTTACGATTTCTTCTCGCTTTGATCGGTATCTGATTTTGCGGTTTTTCGATATCTGGTTTCTTCTCGCCCTAATCGATCAATTTCACTTGATCGGATCGATCTGAGATTAGTCGGTCAAGATATCGGTTTATCTGCATCAGATTAGTATATCGATTTAAGCGTATCGTTAGTTGCATCGGGTTATCTTATCTCGATCTCGATCACGTCGATTTTGATCATCTCCTCTCTTCGATCTGCGAACCTCCTCTTCGGATCTGGTCATCTGATCAGGTCATCTGGTCATTTGATCTTCTGATCAACTGGCTTAGCTTTTCTTCTCTTCTGATTTTGCCCAACTTATCTTATCGTTAACTCCTAACTCATCTTACTAATCGATCTCGTCGGTCTCTCGCTCCTGCCTCTCGTCGATCTCGATCATCTTCTTCGATTTCGTGAGTTTCCCCCAACTTGTTATCTGTCCCCCTCAACTTGTTATTAGATTAAAAAATTGCAAATTGATAATGTTTTGACATAATTCATCAAAACTAAAATATCCCAACAATTTTCTCCTTTTTGATAATGACGCCAAAACATTAAAATATATGCATTTATACAGAGATCTGGTTTTTATTTAAAAAGATTAGTTCAGGTGATCACATTAAAAGTGATCTTTTGAACTCCCGCTCTGATACCAATTGTTGGTATCGATCTAAACGGTTTTAAAATAGATCGATTCAGTTGTCACTTTGAAATCGATCGATACCAATTGTTGGTATCGACTGAAAACAGGTTTTAAAATAGATCGATTCGAGTTGTCACTTTGAAATCGGTGAACTTTTGAACTTCCGCTGATACCAATTGTTAGTATCGGTCTGAAAACGAGTTTTTAAAATAGATCAGTTCAGGTTGTCACTTTGAAATCAGTGAACTTTTGAACTCCCGCTCTGATACCAATTGTTGGTCCCGATTTGAAAACCCATTAGTGCGAAAAATACCATGTAATGCATATAAAACAGGGGTGAGGGCAGAGTGATTCCAATTACTCTTTTTTTTTTCTTTTAAGAACGATGTGTGTTTTGCTTATAACCAAATGCATATGGCAAGTAAGAACATAAATCAGTAAAGAACACACAATTTTATAGTGGTTCGGAGTCCAACTCCTACATCCACTCTTACCTATCATCAGGGGCACCAACTTAACCAACTGGACTTAGTTTAACGTGTTAGTCCAACACCCAACAAATATTTACCGAGTTCACACTCACCTACAAACTTAACCTATCAAACTGATTTGGGTAAGGTTTGTTTGGTTTCCAACTAGGTTGAGATTTTCCCTTACATTTGTTTAGCCTCAATGCTAAGGATGGAAAAATCTCTCTAAGCTTAGGATATTACATTTGTGCTTAGATCTAGGGTAGAACACTCTTTGAATATATGCGTGTATTTCTTGTTCAGTGTTCTATGGTGGAAATGCTATGTGTATATGACTCTTGGCTCTGTAACATCTTTTTCCACACACTCCACCTCTACCCTTATGAATAATGAAGGAAGAACTTGTATTTATAGTGTGGATTTGAATGTTATCGTTGGATGGAGTCACATTCAAATCCATACTATTCTGTAGCTTTTTGCAGCTTTTCAGGCTTGTTGTCTTCCTCTCATTGATCCACATCACCTGAATCTAACGGCTATATTCTTCAGGATCTTCCGAGTCTTCAGGTTTCTCTGAGTCTTCAGGATTCTTCTGAGTCTCAAGATTCTTGATTCAACAGACTTCTCTTGGCAATGACCTTGTCGTCGAGTATCTTGATACTCGGGCTAACCGAGTTCGACTCTTGACTTGAACATCCCGACCCTCGAAATTGGCCCGATCATCAATAGCGTTATGATTCTCAGTGAATATGACTTCAAATGACTTCTCTTCTGATTTCTTCTCGCCTGATCTAGTATGCAGATTTCTGGTTTTTTGATATCTGGTTTCTTCTACTTTGATCGATCAATTTCACTTGATCGGTCGAAGATGACATCAGGTCAACATATCAACTTATCTGCATCAGATTAGTATATCAGTTTAGCGTATCAGGTTAGTTGCATCAAGTTATCTTATCTGATCTCGATCACGTCTGATTTTGATCAGTCTCATCTGTTCCTCTTCTGATCTGCAACCTCCTCTTCGGATCTGGTCATCTGATCAGGTCATCTGGTCATTTGATATTCTGATCAGCTGTCTTAGCTTTTCTTCTCTTCTGATTTTGCCCAGCTAATCAGTTAACTCCGGAACTCATCTTACTCATCTGATCTCGATCAGTCTTGTCTGTAGCCTCGTCCGATCTCGATCATCTTCTTCTGATTTCGTGAGTTCCCCCTCAACTTGTTATCTGTAGATTAGCTTCAAAAACACAAGTTGATAATGTTTTTGCATAATTCATCAAAACTAAAATATCCCAACAAGTGTCTTTTTCCTCTCTCCCAATATCCAAAGTTACCCTTCATTTTTATTATTTTATTATTATTTCTTAAACAAAACAACAACAAAAAAAATATAGGAAACTTATACCAGGACAAAGGGAGTATTTAATAATAAACAATGAGGTTGTTTAAAATTGAGTTTTTTTAAAACAACTCTTGCTTGTTTAAGACTTCAATGTTGTGTATACTTCATTATTGTTCTCACGAAATGTCAAATAGAGTATAAATTGCATACTTTTGAGTGATAAAACTTCATTTTTAGCTTTCAATTCTTCAAAATGACATAGATAACTTATATTTAATAATAAACAATGAGGTTGTTTAAAATGGGTTGTTTAACAACTCTTGGTTGTTAAGACTTCAGTATTGTATATATTTGTTATTATTCTCACAAAAGGTCAAATGGAGTCTAAATTACATTATTTTTAGTGATAAAACTTCATTTTTAGCTTTTAAGTCTTCAAAATGATATGCATAACTTATTATTTAATAATAAACAACGAGGTTGTATTAAATTGGATTGTTTAAACAACTCTTGGTTGTTTAAGATTTCAATGTTGTGTATACTTCGTTATTATTATCATGAAAGATCAAATAGAGTATGAATTACATACTTTTGGGTGATAAAACTTCATTTCTAGTTTTTTATTGTTAAACAATTGAGTTGTTTAAAATTGAATTGTTTAAATAAATAGGTTGTTTAAAATTTCAATCTTTTTAAAAAGACAATATTGTTCACACAAAAGTTCAAACGAATTATGAATTATTTATTTTAAGTGAAAAAACTTCAATTTTGACATTTACATCTTAAAAATAATATGGATAACTTATTTTTAATGATAAACAACAAATTTTTTTAAAATCATATTGTTTAAATGACAGGATTGTTTAAAACTCTAATCTTATTTAAAAAAAACATAATATTGTTCAAACAAAAGTTCAAATGAAGTATGAATTACTTCCTTTTAATTGAAAAACATTTAATTTTGATGTTTAAGTCTTAAAAACTGTATGAATGACTTATTTTTAATGTTAAACAATATAGTTGTATAGAATTGAGTTGTTAACAACTGGGTCGTTTGAAACTTCAATCATGCTTAAAAAACAATGTTGTTCACACAAATGAGTATGAATTAACTTCTTTTTAAGTGATAAAACTCCAATTATGACGATTAAGTCTTACAAATAGTATAGATAATTATTTTTTAATGATAAACAATAGAATTGTTTAAATTGAGTTGATTAAACAACTGAGTTGTTAAAAACTTAAACGTTGTTTATGCGATTAAAATTGTTCATATAAAAGATCAAAAGGTGTATGAGTTGGTTCCTTTTAAGTGAGAAACTATCAATTTTGTCTTTTAAGTCTTTAAAATAGAATGGTTGACTTATTTTTAGTGATAGTCAACAAGGTTGTTTAAAATTGAGTTATTTAACAATTGCGTTGTTTAAGTCTTCAGTATTGTTTATGGGATTAAGATTGTCCAAACAAAATGCCAAATATGAATTAGTTCTTTTTAAGTGAGGAAATATCAATTTTGACTTTTAAGTATTCAAAATATAATAAATAAGTTAATCTTAATGAAAAACAGCAGGGTTAAATAACCAAATTATTTAAGTCTTTGATATTATCTATGAAATTAAGATTTGTCCATACAAAAGTTTAAATGGAGTTCGCATTAGTTCATTTTAAGTGGGAAAACATTAAATTTGAATTTTAAGTCTTCAAAATAGAATAAATAACTTATTTTTAAAAGATTCACGATAAGGTTGTTTTAAATCAGGTTGTTTAAACAATTGGGTTGTGTATGTTTTTTAAACAATCTGATTGTTTAATTCTTTATATGTCATATTCGAAGATATTGGAAGTCCTTATACATTGACACCATGATCACCCTAGCTTATTTTCTATATTCATTGACCATTTTCTATATGCTAGTTAATATTTAAATAACTTAAACTGTGTACACTAATAAATAATTTACACAACTTAATGTAAACAACCTTCACTAATGTAAACTACCTTCACTAATAAACAATTTAAACAACTTAAATAACTTAAACATCCTACACTAATAAACAACTTAAACAACATACTTGAACAACTTAATAAAATAAGCAATGTAAATAACTAAAACTAATAAATAATTTAAACAACTTAAACATCATACACTAATAAACAATTTAAACAACATACACTATGAACAACTTAAACAGCTTAAATAATTTGAACATCCTACATTAATAAACAACTTAAAACGACATACACAATGAACAATGTAAACAACTTAAACAATGTAAACAACTTGAACATCCTACACTAATAAACAACTTAAACAACATACACACTGAGCAACTTAAACAACCTAAATAACTAAAATATAAAATATATATTTAAAACCATTTAATGAAAAGAAGGCCATTTTTTATATATTTGTATAAGTAAGACCATTTTTTATAAATTGCACTTTGACTAGGCCATTTATGAAATTGCCCCGTTCATAAGGATTCTTTTCTACATTGTCAAACCAATTCTGCCAAAAATAAATTATTCAAATTATTTATTAAATTATGAAGTTCACATCTTATTTGTCCGTTAAACTAAAGTTACAAAATTTAATCATTATCATTCGAAACATCACAAACCGGGTCAGATCAACCTAATCACCATGATATGAAACATCACAAACAAGGTCAGAATTCAGATCAAAATTCAAGCTTTGATTCTCCCGAGCTTTTAGACTCTTTCTTAATTCCTATAAAATCTTTCCTTTTAAACTTTAAACTGCTCGATGGCGTCACAATTAGCTGATAGTTAGTACACCGATGTTTTAGAGTCGGGAAGAACTCCTCAACCTCCTAGCTCCCTCATCCATTAGAATTTCTGCACCTGTAACATCGTTATCTTCTTTTCTCATTTTACCATTCTAGGCGTTGGTCATTCCCTCATGATTCGTTGAACATGTCACGCCGTTGTTATCTTCTTCCACTGTTTTATCTCTCTTGATTATGACTTCCCTGTTATTTTTTTTTTTTTTCTTTTCTGAATCTCTATTGCAGATGACTTAGTTTGATTCTCTTTCGAAAAAACTACATTTTAAAAAAATCTAAATTTTATAAACATCGATATGCACACACTCACCTCTCTCACTTTCACTCTCATACTGACTCCAGTGCTCCACCACCTAGTTACCCCCCAAACCCCCAAATTATGGGTAATTTGAGCAAAATTCAAGTAAATTAATAATTTACTCAAGCTGTGTAATTCCTTTTAACTTTGAAAAATAATTGTAATTACTTTTTTTTTTATCTTTTAATGGTTTCCCTAAGAAGTGTACGCCCATCACCCATGAATACAAAAATTAGATGTATACATTCTTTTAATTCAATTTTTATTTTATATTCCTATATTATATCCAATTTTGTATTAATAGATAAAAGTCAGTGTGGATAAATTTCAAGTCGTTAGAAACACCACCACTGGCACTTTGGCGTCCCGGGTTGAACGGGAGGGAATATTTATTCCCTCTTGTGGAGTGGTGGTCACCCTATTGTTGGGTTGCGGTTCCGGTTTTATTTTCTCTTGTGGTGGTCCCCCTGTTGTTGGGCCGAGTTGCGGTTTCGGGTGGTTCCCCTCTTGTGGTGATTATGTTCGGTTCTTTGTCTTGTTGCGATTCGAGTTGCGATTTGGGGTGGTCCCATCTTGTGGTGATTCTTGGGTTTTGTCTGTGAGATAAAATGATGTTGTCGTGTCTTTTGATGATAGAATGAATTATTGTAATTGATTATGTTAGAGAATTATTGTAATTGATTGTCTTTAAAAAAATAAATATATATATATAAATATTATTGAGTTTAAGAAAATTATTTTGTACTTATTTCGGATTGATTGAGTACTATTTGGCACTTTTATGACAATCTCTACACCGCATAACACGAATCACAGATATAAAATGACACAATAAAACATCATAAAACACAACAAATACGAAATTTCAAAAGAAAATTCAGAACTACTTATTTTTAATTTATATTCATCATTATAAGTAAATAACTAAATAATCCTTGTCTCACGTGTTCCTTGCTTTTTCTCTCGTAGGTGTTACAATTTATATTCTCTCGTAGGCGTTTTCAACCCCACTATAAATATGCGTCGTTTCGCGCTAAATCCATTTCGAACGTTTCTCTTCTCTCAGAAAATCCTCTCGGTAATGTAAGCACCACACGGATTGAATTCTTATTAGGATTTTTTTGTTCTCTGTTGCTCCTAATTCCTTGATTACGGACCTAAATTGCTCGAAATCTTCTCATATTAGAAAGATCAAAAGCTGAAATTTGGCTCCGATATCAATTCAATCAGAAGACTCGTCGTGATCGGAATTTCTAGATTTTCCGTCAAGTGATTCAGTAAGTAACAGCTTGACCTAGATTTTTTCACTGAAATTTCGATTCTGAACTGTAAAACTCTTAATCTGAATGTTTGAGGTTGAATCCAGGGGTTTTGCTGCAGATCTCGTTCGTGATTTTCGCAATGAGTAGATTTATAGGATTGTCAGGCATAAAAAGCCTAGAACAGTATAAATTTCTGTCTGGATCTAATTCCGGAGCTTCGAACAGAAAGATGATTGCTAGTCCTTCGCTCGCGCCTTCGGAGTCAGTTCCTTCTGGAAATTTTGCTAATCTGAGGCTCACTGCAGGTTATATTGATTTTCGTAATATTCACTCATTTTCCAGCTTACGTTAGTCAATTTTTCTCATCGATTGCCTTTTTTTTCAGAGAAGTTGGTCAGAGAACAAGCTTCTGCGAAATCAGACCTCGAATCGGCGGTAAATTGGGGGAAAAAATAGAAAATGTTATCATGTTATTTGCTTCAGTACCAGCATATGTTCTCTACATTCTATAGATTATTTGTTCATTGAAGTCTTCACCGTTTTCATTATGTGCATATATCTATGGAAGTGCAAAGAGTTTTATGATGTTCACTCATTCACAAGTTTTAGGTATATATGGGTGCGCGTGGTATGAAAATACGAAATATCATGTAAATGTTTCCATATTTTTCTGTTATATGCATACTTTTCATTTATATCACTCAAAGCAGAAACAGAAATATTAGTTAACGCACTGCATGCATGTCTTGTTTGATATCCTCAAAATAAAAATTAAGGACTAAGCTGGAGTGCATGTTTGTCAACAGAACTCTAAGCTCAAGAAACTGATGGAACAAATTTGTGTACTCGAAGAGAAACTGCAAAATGCATTCAATGAAAATGCAAAGCTTAAAGTGAAGCAGAAAGAAGATGAGAAGCTCTGGAAAGGACTTGAAGCAAAGTTCTCATCAACGAAGGCATTGTGTGATCAACTCACTGAAACTTTGGAGCAGTTAAATATTCAGGTTCAACATGGTAAGTGATCTTAATATAAGAAATACTTCATGCACATATTATAGAATGTTCTGCAATCGTATTAATCATAGACTTCCACAGCTGAAAAAGATAAGGAGTTTTTTGAAGACAAAATGTCTGCGACATCATTTGCTCTTGATAAATTGCATGAGCATATGAAGTCTATGTCTTTAAAGTTGGAGTCTTCAGAAGACACAATTAAAGCTCGTAAGTGAAGTAATTGTGCTAGTTTATCTTGAAGGCTGTGTTATTTGTATTTGTATCTGTATTTGGATCATAAAGGATTTCATATCTTGGAAATCAATAGTTGCTTAGTCGTCATTGCAAGTTGCAAATTTGTGATTAGAGGATTTAATTTCTTGTTTTATTGTGAATTAAGGTGAGAAGGAACTTTTGGTACTTGGACTTGAAAAGGGAAACATGGAGACGTTTTTCAGAAATGAACAGAACAAAGCTGCTTGCCTGATTGACGAGAAAGGTATTGCAGCAAAAAAACCTCTTAAAATCAACTGTACAATTAGTCTGTGGAAGTCTTTTTAGCAGGTAGAATAGTCTCAACAAATATCTGTGAGTGTTTTTGGAATATTTCCACAGATTGTACCATTACATGTCCTTGGTTAATTATTCACTTTCTCTATTTTTGTTTTAAGCAGATGGTGTGATAAAACAATTGGAAGAAGATGTAGCATCAAACAAAATGAATTTAGAAAGGTTGACATCTGAGATGGAAAAGCTACAGCTTGAAATGAGGGTAAAAGAAGATGGCATGCTTGAATTGCATACTTCCAAGGAAAAAGTGGAGAGAGAATACGCAGACCTGTTATCTATAAAAAATGATTTTTTGAACAGACTGGAAATGGCACTATTGGAGATAGGAAATCTTAAAGATTTTGTTGAACTGTTGGTTGTGAAATTTAAGGAACTAGAGGATCAAAGCCTGACATTTTCCGAGAAAGTCATTCAGCTTAATGTGTTATTTGATTCATGTCTTGAGTTGGCTCAGCAGGAGAAAGACCTTGTTTCTAAGTGTGCTCAACAAAAGATTGATCAGATACACAACCAGTGGGCAAGTGTTATATCTGAGAAAAATGCTCTGCAGTTGGTTAATCAAGAATTAGACAATAAAGTTCTGGAACTTCAGAAAGAACAGGAATTCGCAATGGTAAAGCATGCAGAAGAATGTCGGTTATCAGAAGCAAAAATTCGGAAATTGGAGTCTGAAGCAGATATTCATGTTTCTAAACAGACTGAGATGCAAGCCTCGATCCTCAAATTTGAGGATAACCTCAGGAAGTCATCAGAAGATTCAAAATTATCGGATGAAAAAATGGTGAAAGCTCGATTACTGATTTTTCTCTATTGCGGCATGGGGAATGGCATGGGTTGAAATGTTTTTTGTTTGTCTCATGCAGAAAGATTTAACCCTGAAATTTTCTGAGTTGGAGGAAGATAGCAAATGTCTTATGGATGGACTAAAAGCAGATATCCTGAAAAAGCAAGAGGAAATTGATCTTTTGCAGAAAGTGGTTGAGAAAAGTGAAGAAAATGCACAATCACTTGAGAAAAGAATCAGTGAGCTTGAGAATGCATTAGGGGAGAAGGACCAGCTTGTTGCGGAACTAAAGGCTCGAGAAAAGCAGGTCGATGATCAGAAAGCAGAGGTATTCTTCACTTGAGTTTCCAAGTTTAATTTTGGTAAAACAGCGTCTTGAATGCATGGATAAGTCATTATGTAATCGTCTGTTTTAGGTTATGAAATCCCTGGCTGATACTGAAAGTAAGCTTCAGGAAGCCAAGAAGCAATACGATCACATGTTAGAAAGCAAACACTCGGAACTGTCAAAACATTTGAAAGAAATATCTCAGAGAAACGATCAGGTCTTCTCTTTTCTTTCACTATCATAGCTGTCTTACAATTATATATTTTCCTGGTGTTTTTCTGGATACATTCAATTGACTATGGTTAGAATCTTATCAGGCCATTAATGATATACGAAGGAAGTATGAGGTGGAGAAGCAGGAGGCTGTTAATCTGGAGAAGGAAAAGGTTCTCTTAGTCACATTGTTCTTGTTAAGCTTTTTCAATTTTGAGTTTACAATTTGATCTGTGTCTACTTTCAGGCAGAACAAATGATCCAAGATTTGGAAAAGAAATATGAGAAAAAAATTGAAGATTTCAAGGAAGAATCTCAACAAAATTTGCTGCGGGTGCAGGAAGAACATGCTGCATCGGTATGCTACCATGTGGATCTGAAAGCTGAATATATCTATAATTATAAGTTTTTTTTTATGAACAATAATTGCAGTAAGAAACATTTAGTTTATTAAAAACAAACATAAAATGATAGACAATACAAAAATGGAAGATAATTCAATTGCCCCCCCCTTTTTTTGTTCAATAGGAAAAAATGGGAAACACTTGAAGTGAAATAACTAGACTGTTTTAGACCCATATGCCCCTGGAGCCAAGTAAAGATTTCTTTTCTTAGGAAGCACAAAACTGAAAAGCGAATATTACCTTTCTTTCCTTTAAATTTTTCCACATTTCCTGACACATAAATATTTCCTTTCTATAGTTAGCACCCTAGGAAACTGAATTTCTCTCTTCACTATTTGCCATATATTACTCTTACCTGAGGCTACAGTTGAATTATCCTTTAATCAGGATTCTGTTCTTGCTTTATAATGAACTTTTAAACTACATAAGGAATCTCTTTGAAATCTCCCTGAGTAAGCTGTAATAATCTTAAACATCGTTCTTTTTATCTGGAAATCTTGGAGCAAATATTCTGGGCACAATGGACCATTGTTCACGGGTGGTATGTACATGAGGACATGTTTTAATGGAGTTGTTTTCCCAGTTCATGGTGATATTTTGACATATTGATGCTTTGGTCTTACATCATGTTGGTTCTGTTTCTGGGATTATGTTACAGAGCATAAACACAAAAATGTCTTAACAGTTCTACTGAGATCATTGACAATGTTTCTCCGCAGATTAGCAACATGCAGCAGGAACATGCTAATAAAGAAACGAGACTCATCTCTAAGCACACTGAAGAACTAAGACGTACTGAACTTCACGCTGAAACTGAATTAAGAGAGGTATATTGTCTCTACAACATTCTAATTCACCATAAGTACGAGAAAGATTGATATTATGTATTTAACAATGTATGTCCTGCAGAAAACAAAATTGCTTAGGTCTGAGCATGAGGCTCAGTTGAGAGCTTTGAGATGTGAGCATGAAGATGACTGCAGAAGACTAGAAGAGGAGTTGGATCTTCAAAGGGCAAAGGTATTTCCTGTAATTGCATGTTAAATAGTTTCACTATACCATTAATGCTTTTGTTTATTAAATCAGGAAGAGAGGCAGAGGGCTTTACTGCAGCTACAGTGGAAAGTAATGGGCGACAATCCACAAGAGGATCAGGAATTGACATCGAAAAAGGTCTACCTCTATAATATAAAAACACCCTCTTTCTGTCTCATAACTGCAGTATAGTAAATAAAATTTGCAAAAGAACCCTATATGATTTGTAATTCTTCTGAATCATATAGAATAAGTTCAGGTAGCATTTTTTTCTGCTAAGGTCACTTAGCTTAACAAAAGGAACATATGAACATCTCTACTAATGATCAGATTATTCTATTTCCTTTTTCTTTTTTTGTATATGCAATTGATCTTCTTAAATCGTACATCGGTCTGTGAAAAGGTTTTCTGACTGTTTTAATGTTTCCATCATTTGAAGATATAGATAGTTATGGATTAGTTGAGGTCCAAATATTATTTGAGCAGTTTAAGACAAAACTCTACCTGCTGTTGTTGCCTGACATTTTCAATGAACTAATACTGTCATGAGATGAGATTACTCGGTAAATTAATATTTCACAGAACTATTCTATCTCATCCGGTAAGAGAAGAAGTAAAGACGTCAGCAAAAGAACTCATCGTCCTCTTGATACAACGGAAGTTGAGGAAAAGGTGAATATCATGTGAAAACTAGTTTTATCTTTGTATTGGTTCAAAGTCGTGGAAATCTTAATATGCATTTCAATGTTTCTTTGCAGGATTCACCATATGCACAAGCAACCCAAACTCCAGTTTCCAACATACTGAAAAAAGCTGAGAATGGAAATAATATACCTAAGCACAGGAAGGTGAGACTACTTCACAAGTCACTTGTCAAGTTGCACCTAAATGTGCGGGTTATCCACATACCAGTTTATTAGATTTTGATAATAGTATATCTGTCTCACTAAGACTTAATAATTGGCAGGTGACTCACCACGAATATGAAATAGAAACTTCGAATGGTCGAACGATCACAAAGAGAAAGACCAGAAGTACTGTCATGTTTGGGGTTAGTAGTTATTCAATTATTTAACGGTAACCGATGCTTAGGTTTTTTCAGATTATGACTACTCTCTTAACTTTGTTACAACCACAGCAGGACCCAAGGAAGCACAGGAAGAGAGACACACCCAAAGCAAAGACACCTAAAGCCTCTATCCAGGCGAGTAGACACTTTACCTGAAACATGATTTTGTTGTTTTAACATTTGCTGTCCCTTTATATTCTCTGCATTAATGATATACAAACGGAACTTATGGATCAGAAAAGAAATTATTATTCAAACTGAGAAAACCACCTGTTAATTGACTGGATATGTATATACCATTTTGCAGAAAGTAATGAATGATTCCTTATTTTTACAAAATAGGAAAACCGTACATATATAACTGCATTTACCCAATTATAATTGTGCAATTTTGATAGCTTTTTCTGATACGCTACTTTTAATATGATCTAGGGAGTAAAAGGTGGAGTCAAGCCAAATCCTTCCAACATAGGCGATTTGTTCACTGAAGGATCTTTGAATCCATATGCAGATGATCCCTATGCATTTGATTAGAGAGGTATTCTCATGTCACTGTTCAATTTATTGAAAAGTTTGGCGTCCATTTCATCAGTATGTTTAGATATACTTCTAATCATTTTTGGATACTGAAATTCTTCAACATAAAAGTTAATAGCTTTCATTCCTCACCATAAGCCTCGAAACAACTGAATGATTAATGAAAAACTTTTGAAACTATGAAATGAAACTTTTAGCACAATTTGGATCACTGTTCTCAGGTTTATGGATAATATCAATATCATTCTCCAACACAGTTTCTGTTCTCATTGCAGGCTTTAAAAGTAATTTCCACTTCAGCTAGAGGAACGAATATCAGCTGTGTTACGTTTTGGAAGAGTAATCTCAAACATACTATCTCTTGTGTGATTCTTTTTTGTCAATCACTGAAACATTTTGAACTTTAACTACCTTATTTTTCTTGTAAGCACGCATATATATAGTCCCGTGACTGAATACAGGCTCAGTCCATTGTGAATTTTGATACCAATTCCACATTCTGCTGATCATTGCTTCTCTAGGTACACAACTGAACCACCCTCCTTATCTTAGTATCATGTTAATTTTCGTCATACGGAACTCTCGCTGGATATTTTGGTGTGACAGAATTACTTTTTTCCAAAAGTTACTCCTCACAAAAAAATTTGATTCTGGAAGTTGTTTTTATATAACACGATAAATGTTTTAGAAGCAATACTTCTTATGCCGGTGCGTTCCACTTAGCATAGTATTCACTCTTTACTGGTCATTTTGCACAAACTGGTAGATAAGTCTTTAGTACAAATTTCTCACACTATATACCATACTTAGTAGTATTATTATTATTTTTTTTTGATCAGGAAAAAAGAGACTTAGTAGTATTATTTAACCACTATTAGTTAAACTCTTTAGGCTTCATTTGATTTCCTATATATGGAGCTATGAATTTCAGAGCATAGCATTAAACTCTCAACATTCATATGATTTCTCTTTGGAGGGCGTAGAAAAACTGATCTTTTAACTTTTCATTATTGTGTCGAAATTGATTGTTGAAATTGTCTTCATCTTAAAGTTGCTGGCTCGATGATATTTAAGATGATGAAATTAGTAGATTTGAGTTGTTATGTGACGCTAAGTTGTATGTAGTACTAGAGTAAGATCAGAATGATATAAAATTGAAGCAAATAAAAAGTATGAAACTTTATTCAGGAATCAAACCAGCTTTCTCATTCAAAGCACCATTAATTATGAAGTAATTAGTGTATCCTTGTTCTTAGCAATGCTCTTAGTTCTAGATTTCCTAATTTTCGTGCCCATTACTTTCCTTTTTTTTAATCTTTCGTCAACCTTTGGGCAAAATTATGACAGTTATTTTTGTTCGATGTTCAAATTTCAATTGTACGATTTAGCCACATGAACTTTGCTCTAAAATTAGAAAATAAAAATAACCATACTATATTCAGCTGAATTTGTGGTACAATGTTAATTTAGAGTCGAGATTTGATTCGTTGCTCACATGGATATACTGTGCAATTTCAAACTTGTCGCTACACATGTAGAACCCTATTGTAAACGACTACGCACACAAGATTTTTGCATGTTTTTATTTGTCTCCATTTTTTGGCTTCCATTGTATAAGTTAAAGACTTGTACCTTTAAGATTCTAAGATCTTATTTGAAGTTTTATAATGAGGATTAAACACTACAAGAAAATAAAGAATTGACTACAATTTTCAATATGGCTACAGAATTTTCAATAAAATCTAGTAATTGAACCCGTGCGATGCACGGTTATGATTGCACCATTAATTTATATCAAAAATTTAAAAGTATTCATATTAAAGTATTTTTTTCATTCTAAAGAGATGATATTTTTTTTCTTGGATGATATTTTTTTTATAGAGAAAATATTAATCACTCATAAAATTTAAAGTTAATATAAAATGAAAACATTTTTTGTTGTTTTAAAATTCAAATTAAAAATTAGGTTTGTAGGGAAGAGGAATAAGAGAAATAAATCAGTATTCAACTAATATTTCTCAATCTTGACTTCAACCATTTTTATCTTCTTTAAATTTGAACTTTCTATATTATTTTCAAAATTAGAGACAAATTTTTCTTTCGCGCAAATTTTAGTAACACAGAAAGTGTCATTAGAGTTTTCTTTATACTCATCAGATCATTAGACATAAAATAAGAATTTGCAAAATAAAAATCTTCAAAGCAACAAAAAGTTTAGATATTTTGTATGGAATACAGATATACAAATAGGGGTAACATAAAACTTCTGATTTTGAATTTTAGGTAGACGCAGCTTTCGATAATCTTCATGCAATTTAACACATGTATTTGACATTTTTCATCAGATATAACATACGCACGGAGATTAAGAATCTTGTATGAAACAAATATCAAGAAAACAATATAGTGTACCTTAAATAAGGTTGCACTGTGCACTCCTAATGCATTTTAGAAGCGTAAAACTTGTTTTGTTGAAAAGTGCAACTTATTTATACAGAAAAATGCAACTGGTAATATGGGAACATAGTTGCATGCTTCTGTTTGGAATAGTTGCACGTTTCTATTTTGTATAGTTGCATACTTCTAAAATGCACTATGAGTGCACGGTGCACCCGTGCATACATGAGACCCACTCCTTAAATAAAATAGTTCTGCAATTTTAGTGAGTATTTCCTGCAAAAGAAACCATTAAACTAACATAAATTGTGTAGCAATCAAATAAATCAACATGAACTATAAGAATTGCAGTTTTAGTAAGTATTACCTATTTTTTCAAAATATTTTTCTCAATCCATTATAATTTATTAATGTTTATTTCATATATATTTATTTCAAAGATTTTTTTAATATAATATTAGAGTTTGTGGAAATATACGAAAAAAATAAAAATAACCGGTTTAGCCCATTCGCCAAACTCTTCATTTGAGTGGGAGACCCAGGTTCGATTCCCTTTGAAACGAATTTGGAGTTATAAGGTGGATTGTTGATTTCGTGGAGTATTTGAGTGCTTGGTGTACTAACTACTAACAACTAACTTTGCCCGATAAAAAAAAAACGAAAAAAATAAAAATCTTTCAAAAGAATTGAACATCAAGAGCATACAAATTATCATGTGAATAAGAAGAAGAAAGAGACACAAGAAAGGGTATGTCAAAAAGATGAGAATTGTAAAATAAGTAGACAAAAGAAAAGAATGTAATAATGTTTCTAAAATTGAAATTTATGTAACTTAGAATCTAACATATAAGGTTGAGATTCTTTTTTTTTAAATATATATATATATATATATATATATATATATATATATATATATATATATATATATATATTTAGATTAGATTAAATTTAAGATGAAATATTCTACATATTTTTTTAAGATTTTTCTCAATCCGTTAATTTGTTAACATTTATTCCATACATATCTATTCTAAACATGTTCCAAAGATTTATTTCTCAATTTAACACTAAATTCTATTTTAAAAAATCATATATATTGATATTAAAATACGTCCAATCCAAGTAAAGAAAAACAATTTGTTTAAATAGCAAAACGATATAGTGGTTCAGCACATTATGTAATATGTAGGGGTGAAAACGGATCGAATACGGACGGATAGTGCTTATATCGTATCCTAAACCATATTTTTTTCTCGAATTCGAGTTACGATCAAGGAAAAGCGGATTCAGATCTAATTCGGAATATTCAGATCTGGATCTGGGGACGGATATCGGACTTAATTCGGTTTGATTCGAATAACTATAATCGGATAATATATTTCAAACGAAAATCATCAAAATGTGATTGAAACACATAAAAAAAAACTATCTATGCAATATTTCATAGAAGTTCTAATGCAAATTATAAAAATTATATCTACTGCTAATAATATAAAACTAAAAGCTATATCCTTCAGAATTCACACTCCAAAGACAAATAACGAAAGAAGACATATATAATATTATAAGAACTTTCAAGTTGAGACTACAACACCACAAAAAATTCAAAAGTCATTAACTATGAATTTTGAATTAGTATTAAGTAATCTTGATATTATATTATTATATATCAAAGGTCTTGGTCGAAGTCGGCCCGTAATTTTTCGGCGCTTATATTTTTTTTAATTTAAATTAAAAAGTAAAAATGAGTAGGTTTCCTAAAGATATAATGGATTGGGCCCGCCCAAAGCCCGTATATAATCATACTCCTTGAGGTTTGTCCATTTATTATTTTTTTTTATTTAGTTATGGGTCGAAAACTTAATTTATTTTAATATAATTGCTTGAAACTAATACCGATTTAATTCAAATTTAATGGGCGATATTCTCCTCCCAATATTTAAAGATGTTTCTTCGAAAAGAAATCCCAAATAAATGTATAACCGAGGATTAACAAATTGTTACCACCGTGAAAATTTATTCCAAATCACTTTTACACCGATTCACTATGAAATTAAGCTAAACAAGGCGAACACGTTCCAAAGATTTATTTCTCAAGGTTTAGAAGTTAGGGTTCAATTTTTTTTCTCCTCCTTTCTTCTCCAATTTTCGATTGGGTTTTTATTTTATTTTTTAATTAAAAGTTGAATAAAAAATATAAAATAAAATATATTAAAAAAATTGGATATTCGATTTATTATCCGGATAATATCCGATAAAATATGGGAAAACTTCGAATACGGTCGGATATTATGTATTCCGAATCCGATTCGAATCGAAAACTATCCAGATCCGATTTTCGTTACTAATTTTTATACCAAATTCAAAACGGATATAGTGGTTCAGAAAATATCCGATCCGTGTAGTAATATGTAGTTTATATTTGAAAAAATATCACAATTCATAAATACTAAAAATATATATCGACATGTGCGCGCAAAAAAAAAAAAATGTATATCGGCATCATCTCAATAGTTATTTGAATTGAGGAAAATAGAAAATACTGTAATATTTAATTGGGCATACTTATATTTTAAAAATGTTTCCTAAATAAATAGCGTAAATTAAAAAAACGATTGCATGTCAAGCCATTATAATTTATTAATATTTATTTTATATATATTTATTTTAAAAAAATTAATTTAACATTATAGTTTGTGGAAATATATTATATATATATATTTTCGAAAGATTTTTCTCAATCCGTTATAACTTGTTAATATTTATTCCAAAGATTCGTTTCTCAAGGCAATAATTTTGGCTGGAAAATCCAATGATTTCTAAATGTAGGCCGATTTCTACTATTATATACATATAGATATATATTTCATTAAATTATAAATTTAAGCAGAAATTTATGTATAACATTAGATTAGATGTATTAGGAAAGAAAAATATTCCAAAGTTTCAAAGATTTTCAAAGATATTCGAAAGATTTTTGCTCAATTCAATTGGAATTAGAGTGTGTCTCATGTGCACCCGGGTGCACCGTGCACTCATAGTGCATTTAAGAAGCGTGCAACTATACAAAATAGAAACGTGCAACTATTCCAAATAGAAGCATGCAACTATGTTCCCATATTAACAGTTGCACTTTTCTGTATAAATAAATTGCACTTTTCAACATAACAAGTTGCACACTTCTAAAATGCACTATGAGTGCACAGTGCACCCGGGTGCATATAAGATCTAGCCTTGGAATTATTACAAAGATTTTTTTCTCAATCCATTATTATTTATTAATATTTTTTTCCATAGGAATATCTCCTGATTTAGAAATAATTTTTTGCGGGAAAATCCAATGGTTATACATACTAGTAATTGAACTCGTGCGATGCACGACTGTAGTTGAACAATTGTTTTAATAGTGAGTAATATGATTTTTGAAAAAATCTTTAAGAATAATGTTTTAGCTAATTCATATTTAATACACAAATTTAAATTAAATCTCTTCGTTAAGTACTGAAAATCTCGAATCACGCCATAATATTAGTGAAAGCAGATAACAACTATGGGTTCATGAAAAAACATAGTGTTAAAATAACCGAAGTTTATAATGACTTCAGATTCCGAAAAACCTCTGTGAAAACCACATTTTTTGTTTGTTTGACTGTTTTTTCATCATCGCCGCACACCAAAATCTTCAAGCCCTTGCGGGTTGGTGACTCTCGAAACTGCCCCATAGAATTGGTCGTGACTGAAAACCAGTTTCTTCAAAAATATGCTTACATTTGCAAGTGATTGTCCTTGGCTCTTGTTTATCGACATTGCATATGAGACAATTAACGAGAATTGTCTCCTCTGAAACTTGAATGGCAGTCTCGGGTCTAACGGAGTTAGGGAAAGTTTGGGGATCAACACCATCTCACCCGAATTGCTTCCGGTTATGACGTTGCCTTCCAGTACACGGTCACCCAGTCAGGTCAGGACCAATCTAGTCCCGTTACACAGTCCCCTCAAATGGTCTATATTTCTGAGCAGCATAACTAGAGTCCCAACTTTCAAAATCAGTTCATAATTGGGGACGCCGGAACACTTCAAGCTGGTCAAGAACTCCGACATATGTAAATCGACCAGTATATCAACATTCGTATCAGACTTGCACGCACTGTCGAAACTCAAATACGTTCTTGTCTCATGGTAGCTCATGTTTATCATGTTGGATTATATAGGCATGTAAACACGTAATACATGCGCAGTGGAAATAAATAGTTGACCAACAAGGAACAATTAATTGCATAAACGAGTACGAATAAACATAACAAGAAATCTTACAGTAATTCGAAAGCAGATTTCTCAACTATGATATCCACGTAATCCCCATTCACGGACTTGCACAGAATTGTCAGCTTTGAATCCCGAGACGAATTTGCTAGGAAAATTCTAACTCTAGATTTTATGGAGAAATATGAACACTTGTATTATGAATTCCCAAGCGCTTATATATATAGGGGAGGCACAACTTAAATCTTAAGCTAACCTAATTGGGAAATAAGATCCCTAATCTTGTAAAATAAATCTCTTAGATTTAATTACCATATATAAAATCTCTACAGATTTAATTCCCATGTATATCAAAACTCTACGGATTTGATTCCATATATATTAAATCCTATAATAATATTCCATATATTATTATTGGAAATCCTATTTAATAAAATCTAATTTAATTAAATATTAATAATAATTGATTCCAAATTAATCTATTATTAATTAATTCTCCATAAATTAAATATTAAATCAAATTTAACATTTAATCAACCAACTATAATCCGTAAAAGGAAATTATTTGTTGTGTGACCCATAGACCCTCATATATCTAGCGATTAGTCAAACTAACGGTCTTAATTGAACCCTAGACAATAAATCAGGCATTCTCAATATATGATGTACGTTGCGAGAAACGTGCAACTACCTGTAACTGAAACATGGACTATTACGATTTTATCCTTTCATTCACGAATACTCGATTAGTCTTAAACATGATGAAGTGTCTATTCAAATAACTTAATCATATTATCTCTAATCACTAATTGATCACTTATGTCACACTTGGCCACAAAGTCCAAGTTAACGTGCATTGTCCAATGACTTTGATCTAATTATGATGAGAAGATGAGTATTATCTCTAAATCCACTTTGAGGAATGAATCTTATTTTTGGCTCAACTACCACGCACATGCACTTCATGATGAACCCAATCCAAGCCATATCTACCCATGGAAGGTGCAAGCGTCGGTCATGGTCAAAGTTCACCACTCCACACATGTCGTGCGTATTGACCTCAAGTCTAAGGAGTATCGCATCGCTCCCACTAACCGAGACACCTATAGACACATATAGTGGAACTACATCAAACGATTTCTCGGATGGGTATACCAATACCTTCTAAGGTATTTGTGCATCCATCATGAGATACCTAATATCTCGTAGTAAGTGAGATCTTACTACACTCTCTAAGAGTATGATGTAGACCGCACACCAATCTCAATTGCATCATCAATATCCCATTCTTGATGATACTTGATTGAGACTATTTGAGAATCATGCTTAAGTCATCTGAGTTCTCACACCCCCAATGACAGCAATGACTCATGGGAACACAGATAAGAACAAATGCAAACAATCAAAATAATATTCTAATAAGTGTAATGACATAAATTTAATATTAAATAAACAATAATATTAAACCAATACTGAATATTATCTTAGCATTATGTCCTTATAATGGATTATCTCTAAGACATTAACACTAACATATCATGTATTCGTTACATCGCCGCACACCAAAATTTTAAATTGTTGTTATTGATAACTCTCGAAACAACCACATACAACTGACCGTTGAAACTTGAAAATCTCGAGTCGGGCGGAGTTAGAAAAAGTTTGGGAGATCAACACCAGCTCATCGAATTGCTTCCAGTTATGACCTTACTTTCTAGAACACTGTTACGCGTGTGATATATATATATATATATATATATAGGTTCAAATTAGTCCTATATGTATGGTTATCCACCATAATAACAAAGTTGCAGATGATGTATAATCAAATAAGTTCTAAATAATATTTTAAAAAAATTGAATTATGTTTCTCAAATTAGTTAATTACTAATCGAATTATTAGAATATTGCCTTTTATCAATAGATTAGAACTCACCTATATAATGAATAAGACTTAATCGTTGTCCTTTTGCTCATCTAAATAATTTGTTAAAGAATTTTTTGATTATGTTTTCAAATTTTAAAAATTAAAATCTAAATAATTTATTAATATTTTTCTTTTTTTGTTAATATTTTTTCCTTTTTTTTTCTTGTAAAAGCTGTTATCGATTATGTTTCCAAATTAAATAATAATAAGATTTAAATAATTTGTTAATTTTTTTTCTTTTTTTTCCAATCCATTATTATATATATTAATATTTTTTTCAAAAAATATTTTTAAATTTGACAATAATAGTTTTCAAATTTGGGCATGTTTCTGCTAATATATATAGACAAACTATATAAATAATCATTTGTTATTATAAAATAAAAATTAATATTTATTTCAAATATTCGTTTCCTAATTTAATGTTAGAGTTTGTGGAAACATTTTACATATTTTTTCAAAGATTTTTTTAATCTTCTAGATATTTTTTCCAAATCTTTTTTTAAATTTGATATAATTTATTAATATTTATTCAAAAGATTTATTTATTATATTTTTTATTTCAAAGATTTTTGTAAATCTTCTAGATATTTTTTCCAAATCTTTTTTTAAATCCGTTATAATTTTTTTCCATAGATATGTCTCCCGATTTAGCAATATTTTTTTGCGGGAAAATTCAATGGTTTATAAATTTGGGGCAATATATATGATTAAAAAAAATCTAAATAATGCGAATCTTTATGGAAAAGGAAACATAGCAAATTAGTAACGACATAATTTTTTTTTTATAGGGAGACTACATATAATTAAATAGTAATTAATGTGACATTAGTTTCATAGAGTATGTGTATATGGATACCACAAGAAGAGCTTTTCCACGGTCAGGAACAATTTCGCCTTTCCTGACGTTAGGGAACCAGTAGAAAATTGACACGTCATTTAAGTTCGCCATGTGCAATCTAACTTCACATTGAGTTAAAATAATTATTTTTTTAAACAAATAAAATAAAATTACCAAAATACCCATATAAATTAAATTGAAATTATACAATTTTATATTGTGCTCTTTAAAGTTGTAATTTAATAATAATGAGCTTTTTTTTTTTTTGACAGAAAGACAGATTAGATTAAAAGGCCAAATCAGCCGCAATGTCATCAACAAAAGTAAAAGGAACATTAGTAGAGATATAACCCTATGAACAACTAAAACTGAAAGAAGCAAACTTGTGGGCTACCCTGTTCCCACTACTTCTCACCCAGGAGTATGAACACACCTCAATCATTGAGGCAATCTCCCACACATCATCAACAATGGAGCCAAGATAGGAAATATCAGAGCTCGGCCTCAACAACGCATCATAAAGGAGCTTTGAATCAGTCTCCGGCATCACAACACGAAATCCCCTGTCTCTTGCAATCTCCAAACCCCTCCGTGCAGCTAACACTTCTGCAACCCATAACAGCGGTCATTGACTCTGCGAAACACCAAAGCACATCGCCCTCATGATCCCATGCCACTCCTCCAACCCCATGATCGACGCGTTCGTTTCTCTCCGGTCAAAAATGATATTCCAATATTTTTCGTGTTCAAACACTAAATCATATTTTAACTTAAAATTTCAGTAAAAAAAAATTATCGAATTCAATTTTGGCTTCTCACCCTTCTCTCGTTCCTATTTGCCTTCGTTTCGATTGGAATCCCATTACACACCTCTCCGGACATTAATATGGGCTACATTAGGGTAAAGATCAACAATTTCTCAGCCTCTATTGCAATATTTTATTTGGCTGCAATCTTCATCCCACAACTTCTCTTTTGGTATATTTATCCCCTTATTTTGTTACACTTTTCCTGCTCTGCCTTCATCTCTAATTTTTACTGGAACTCCATTTTCTGGTTACAACCTATCCTCTCCACATTACCAGACATCAACTTACTTATAATTCCGACGGATAACGTCTATGACAAAGCAAATCTGGAAGAACAAGTTTAGGACGCAATGGATCGGAAGTTGCTTGCTTTATATTAAAATTTGTACAATATGAAATAAAATAGGACATAAATATGAAATAAAAAGAAGTTGTTGATTCAATTTTTCTAGTTATGATCAATCAGGCCGCCAATTAAGTTGCAGGATTGGTCTAGCGGCGGTAATGGCGATTGTTGATTTTCTCCATTTCCTTCCGCTCATAACCTCGGAGGCGATGCGACGAATTGGACGGACATAGAAGGTGCGCCGGTGGAGGGGGACGTGGCGCGGGCGGCGGAGCGGAGCATCTGGCAGAGGCGCTCTACTTGCTTGCCGACGTCGGAGCAGTTGGATTTGAAGATTTCTGCTTCCTTGACTGCTTCGTTTTGGTCAGAGAACAGAATTGGATATGATATAACCTCTTCGATTCGCTTTTCTTGTTGCTCGATTAGCGTTTGCTTTTGGGGTTGTAGTTTTGGAGAAATCGGCGGTGGCGCTGTTGAATTTGCCGGAATCAATCGTGGTTACACAAAATCCGAGCCCGTCGAATCAATAAGCTGATTGGGATATCAATAATTTTAATTATATTTAAAAGTGTTATAATATAAAAATAAAATATTAATAAAGATATATATGTTTTTTTTTACTGAAATGATAATTTTGTAATTTTATAAATATTAATTAATTTTTTTAGTAGGGCGATTGCAGTATGTATATCGCAAACGCACTAGTGCAAAGTATAATCATTTAAAATTAAAATTATACGTTGGATCAACGATCCAATGGTAATCAAAGGATTCCTGACGTGTCAAGAAGGGCGAAGCCATTCATGACCATAGAAGATCCCAAGAAGGAAAAAGAAACTGAGTCACGATAGTGAAGATTTAAGTAATATATTTCAATAAAATATAGATACATAGAATATATAGATATAATTAATCTCAAAGTACAATATTTTGAGAAATACTTATCATACAAATTCTTTACTTTATATGACGAATACTACTTTCAGTTTATTTCAGCACTCAATATATTCGGTGCAATTGTAAATTAATTGATAGAATACGAAAGATAAAAAAATATTTGATAAAATATTCGTGACATTATTGTAGGAAAATTCCAAAAAAAAAAAAAAGTTTCATAAGAAAAGGAAATAAAAGACATAAAATAATATTTGAACTATTTTTTCTCAATCTTGATTTTAGTAATCCCTTTCTTCTTATGATTTGAACTTGTCATATCATTGTCAGATAGTGGTCTCTTAGAATTTTCTTCATCTGTTATATCAATGAGGTCGAGATCTGGATATTTTGATTGAATTGGAGTGTTCGATTCAATTGAAGAGTTGACGGTCTCGCCGATGGAATCATTCTACACGGAAACATTTTATAATAACTTATTTATAATAATAACTTTAGAATGAAATTATTATAACAGTAGAAAGACTTACTTGAGTACTATGAAAATTTATAGAATACTTAGAGATGATTTTCTAATCCGTATTAATTTTAATAACACTGAAAGTTTTATTAGAATTATATATATGCTCATCTTTAACGACAATTTTGAACATCAACTCCTTTTCAATAATATCTTGCAGCTCTTCGCTATACCACCCCCCTTTAATCTGTATAATTATTAAGATCACATTTTTTAATTTAGATAATAACATGTAAACCAATTAAGAATAATATATTTTATTAAAAAGATCTTACCTCTGAAGCGTTGTTCATCATATTACTTACACTCTTACCAAAGAGTTCTAAACATGCAGCATCCCATAAAGTCAAAGAAATATTGCTCGTACCATCCATCACAAGCACTTTAACTCTATGCCTCAAGTTTGCTAAAACATCAATCTTATTGCAGTTTTTACAATCAAATCTATTACCATTTTTGTTCACTATCTTTGTGCAACGCTTGCATGCTGGATAACACCAGTCAATATAACAATTCAAATCAATTATTTTGCCACATATCCAGAAATTACCCACCTGTTCATGTATAATACATAAATTATGAAATAAATTAAAATTATAATAACATAATTAATAATTTTCTATAGAATACTTATTAATAAACTATTTAATGAAGGTCGAATTACCTCTGGGGTCTCTATTAATTCAAGTATAGTTTTTATTTTGAAATTTGCACTCTTGTAGTCATCTTCATCATATGTTAATGTAGACTTTGATATATTAGTCCATGGATTTTCATATGTGAAATCTGGACTCAATCTAGTTAAATACATAAATATTAATAAAGGCAATCAATGGTTTATAAGGAAAAAAAATGATATTATAAAAATAACGAAAATATTTAAGTGTAATATTAGGAATAACTTACCTTGCTTTGAAATCTTGTATTTCCTTTACGTCCAAAGAATGAATGATTTTTTTAGGGATTGTTGTAACCAGAATTATCACACGTCAGCAGGACGAATTATCACCCGTCAACAGGGCCCACAAAGACCTGAATCGACCCGACCCAACAGGAGGTCAAGAGTCACACAGAAGATGATTTGTTTTTTTTTTACGATTTTTGTCGTAGCTTAATGATTTGTCGTGGCTTAATGATTTGTCTTATTTGTCGTCTTTGGGTCCTCTTTATATAAAAGACCTCACCCTTCAAAAAAAAAAAGAATGTTTCCTCATTCCTCTTATATACCAATAACCATATTTCGAAAAGAACTACGGTTATTCCCACGTTATTTTTTCGATTTATTATTTGTTTGGTGGTCAAAACAAGCCACATCGAATCGAAATATTTGACTAAACAATTGACGCTAGAAGGTAAATTGAAAAAATTAATGAACAACTTCCAATTTTAATCCAAACCCAAAAAATCTCAAGAACGCAATCAATTAAACCCCATCTCTATTTTTGCAAACCCAACCAAATAATTCATTAAATATCCGAACCAAAAAAAAAAAAAAAGGATGAAGAAAAAAATTCGACCAGCACGCCGCCGCTTCATGCCAAGTTTGGCGATTATAACGTTAGATTTTTACGCGGAACCCCGGCGCCACTTTGTCGTCCTCCCCCATCGATCAATCGAGCAAGCGCCCGCGGGACAATCGCGACATCAAATCTCTGGCGCACCATCATCATCCGAAACCGCCCGATTTTTCACGAAAACAACCGTTTTCAAATCGCCTCGCCTCGAAAATCTGCCGATTTTTGCTCGTCGCGACACCAATATTTCACCGCTCCACAAACTTGATTTTGTAGCGCCAAAAGGTTCATGGCGCCGCGTGTGTTCTTTACAAAATGAATTTTGATCAATCGATTAATTTGGGCCCTTTGGTGTTATTAACCCAAAAAGGTTCTTTTTTAATTATTGGGTTTTTAAGATAAAAATAATGGTTTTAAAGTGATTTGGGCTGTTAAGTGTTGGGCCATTTATTATTAAGTGGAGATTGCGGGTTTTAAAAAGTGTTGGCGGTTTCATTAAATTTTTTGCCCATTCTTTTTTTTAAGAATAAATTGTTCGCCCATGGTATAATAAATTCGCCCAAGAAAAAAAAAAAAAAAAAAAAAAAGCCAGCCTCGATGAAAGAAAAATGCTCGGGCACCGAGTTCATGAGAAAACTCAAAGAATCTAACCCACCCCACACACGTTTATTCTCGATAATTGTCATTTTAATATCTTTGCAAACTTATAAACTTGTCACAATATTAAAAAGTGGAGGCATATATGTCCTCGTGGCTTCCATTATTCATTCTAGTTAAAGCCTAATGGTTTAAATAACAAAGATTTAACGATTAATGTTCAATTGATTAAACAAATCGTGCTTTACAGATGCCCGCAAACAAAGCGAATTAATCGAGGCTAAATAAGACAATTAATACAAAGAAACAAGGGGTTACAATAATTAATAACAAATAAAACAATCCGGACAAGTCATGAACGATTTCATGAAAACCTAACCATGCGGGCTCATGAATTACGAATACTAACCTCTCGTTAAAGAGACAAACTGAATATGGATCAACCCAAAGTTTAAATATGTCCTAAGTCCACTTAACGAATCCGTGGGAGTTATCAAATCTAATTAATTTTAAACTAAAAGAGAAAATAAAATATTTGTTTAGTGGGGATGCGGTTCCTACCGGTTTTTTTTCCAACACATAGATACTATGGGGAATTTAAAATTCATCCCTATTTATAACACTTAAATGGTCTAAAATAGAGGAAAAATCTTTTTCGATCTTGGTTAAATCTCGAATATATCCAATATATTAATTTCTATTTAAAATATTCCAAAAAAATCCCACCTCGCAAAATTCAATTAACTAGTTGAGACCTAACCCTAAACCCTTAAACCCTAACCCTTGGGGTTACAACTAATAGTTAAAAAAAAAAAAAAAAATGTTCAAACATTAATATTACATAATGACAAAAATTCGATCCATCGTCATCTTTAATAACTAATGTTCAAAAGTTCAAACATTAACATAATAACAAATGTTCAAAAATAAAAACATAACATAATGACAAAAGTTCAAACATTAATAAATCATAATCTAAAATGTTTTCTTTTCTTCGATCCTTCCATGGACAAAGACCATCATCTTCCAACTCATCATCATCATCATCATCTATAACAATTAACACATATATATATAAAATCATATATTAATATTGATGAAAATTTTATGTAACTACATGAAAAATAAATAATCTATGAAAATAAATAATTTAAATAACAAAGCCTTCAACAAACCATTAATATAAGGGCTTCCACATGTTTCCCAAGAAGTGACTTATACTTGTTAAGAACACGAGCACCAATGGAGAATTATTAAAGATTAAACTGTTGGGAATTTGATTTTGTTGCTTTTCCAAAACTCCAACACATTCAGATTTAATATTTAGCCATAATATTCATCCAAATACTCATCCAATTAATTTTTCAACATTAATTTTTTGCTAATCTTCCATAACCTAAAATAATAATATTAACAAATGTATTTTGCAACTAAGGGCATAATAATGAATTCATAAAGCAGATTAAGACTTACATAGATATCTTCTACTTGCTTTTTCCTTTTCCAAAGTATGGTCCAATATGAAGAGCTTTGGTGACTACTTCCACTTGCATCATTATCTCCATTTCACATAATCACCAAAAGTTCTTCGATTTTCTTCTTACAAGATCAACCTTCACTTGACTTGATAGGATCAATTAGTGTAATAATGCTTTTGATCATTCCTAATTTTCTCGAGGATCAAAGAATTGCAAGCACTTTTTGAACTAATTCCAATACTTAAAATTTTACTTGCATTTTCATAAATATAGACTTAATGATGAGATCTTCACTTTTGTTTTCAAGAAATTCTATCTTCCATACTGATAAAATACAAATTGGAAGGGATAAGATGAACCGTAAATCGAAGGGCGCAAGAACTCACACATTTTCTCCCTGCCCACTCTTCATTCGTTGGAGCAAACTTGAACCCTTGATCGCTCAATTAATATCTAATTGAACTTTCAAGCATAGTGTAAGTAGAATTCCATCTTTGATACATCCACAGATTGAACCCATCAAACCACCAACTTTCACACTTTCAAGAAAATTTTTCATTCTTCCCTCCGAACTCTTAACATATTTGATACTTTGCTTAATCTTTTTTAAAGCCTCATCCTATTTATGAACTATAAGATTTAAATAACGCACAACATCTCACGTGAAAAAACTCACCATTAAAAGAAGACTATTCTCAGAAAAATTCTCGCAAATAATCATCAAGATTTTCTTTTTTTCTCTCCCCAATTTTTCAAGCAAAAAACACCTTATTTGCAATTTAGATTGGAGGCTTCTATTTGATTATCTTGGAACTTCCAATTTCTACAAAGTGTCTTTTCTTCCAAGATTAGCCAACAATCGATGTTAAACAAATTCTAATTCAACACTCGTTCATCCGCTTTAGTTTTTTTTTTTCAACATTATACAAGTTCAAGACATCAAGAGTTTGTATCTACCAAAAATTTTGATTCGATTCAAGTACTTAACTTCTAACATATTTGTATTCAACAAAGGAAATAAGATCATGTGCAATAATTATCATACTTTAAACAATTCACGCAAATTTTGAAATATTAGATCTTACTTTCCTTCACCATCTAACATTAAACCAACATCTTTTATATTTTGACTATCACAAAACTTTAAATATATCATGCCAAACATATTCTTTTTGACAATTCACCATTAATTTAGCAAAAATTGATACTTGAGGTCGTTGTTCTATTTTTGATTTATTTTTGTAAGATTTTATATTCTAAAAGAAAAGCTCTAGATTCTAAAATCTCCCGTGAATTGCTTCTGCAGTCAACAATTAATTGTTAATTCCATAGATTAAAATATATTTAAACATATTTAGAAACATACATTAATTATTTATATAAAATGTAAAACTATGATTTAAGTAATATTGACTTGTTAATTGGTCACTTAGTAAAATATAAAAATCAACAAGAAAGACAAAAGAAAAATATTACTTTGTTTCAGATGATGAAAAAGAAAAGCCATTTGTTTAGATAGAAAATTGATTAACCCATTTGTTTAAGTATAAATAGAATCAATTTTAGTTTAGTAAAACATTCTTGTTTAAATTTTCCGTATTATTTCTTGTTTGATGATTAAATAAACTCTCAAAGAACAAAAATATTTCTAAATAACTTGATTTAAAAAAAAAAATAATTATTGCCCAAGATACTTAATCAATTAAATTAAACAAGACTATGGAAATTACTAAATGATCTCAATAGCATTAGGAAACAATACCTTTGATTTATATAGAAAAAATTATTATATGTTATTAAACTGCGCTGATAAATAAGATGGAGAGATTTAAAATAAAGATATTTTAAAAAAAAATTGTTAAAACTTAATCAAATAATTTTTAAAATAAATAAAATTAATATACATATTAATATTATTAATAAAAAATAATTTTAGGACATAAAAATTATTTTAAAAAATAATTTTTTGTTTCGTATAACCCTATTTTATTAAATCTAATTCTGAAATGATCCCGGTTGGTAAAAAATCTTAGTCACATATAAATTAGTTCATTCGGTGGGGTTTGAAATAGTTGGAACATTTTTTTTTTTTTTTTGAAATTCAATTGGGGAACATTTTTTTGAAATTTGATAATCTGTGCTTGGTTAATTCGCGAAATTGTTACGTTTTTTGTCGTTGTGGTTTAACGTGGTTTTGAACCACTTATATTTTTTTGAAATTCATATTTAATGCAACATATGTGATAAATAATTTGTTCGCTAAAATAAATAAGAAAATCAGTTTGGTTATACAAAGTAAAGGTTTTCGATTTATAACCCCAAAATTTTTTTTGAAATTTAAAATGCAAAAATAAATGCCGCTATGTATATTATATATATTATAAATCGCAACATTGTTTAAAAAAATATGAGTTGTTTAAATAAAAATTAACCTAAATTGGTTTTTAAAGAAATATTTTTTTAAATTGAAAGAAATAAATTAATGTTAACGAGATATAAAAGTATTTACTTTTTTTTTTGAAGAATAAAGAAAAATTATTTTTGAAATAACTGTTTAAAATGAAAAATATTGTTTTTAGAAATTAGAAAATTATTTTTGTTTAATTGGAAAAATTTATTTTTTAAAAAAACATAAAGTAAAAACTTTTTAAAAACATATAAAAAATATAATATATAATAAAATTGTTATTATATAAAAATGTTCATTGAATTAATAAATAAGATAATTTAAAAATAAAATAATTTTAAAAAATTATTAAAAAAATAATTTTAGGACATATAAAATTAATTTTATTAATGATTAAAAAAATGGAATTGATTCTCCCCTTTTTTAAAATTTTTATATTTTATATATATAATAACAAATTAAATGTTAAAAATAATTTTATAATTAAAATCAAAATTATTAATGGCCTCTAAGAAGTTACAAACTATTCGCCAACAAACATCGATGTGACGTAAACTCTCCTTTTTCCCCAAGTATCTAAATAGAGGAAAGAAAGTCGCATTAAAATTTAAAAAAATTTAAGATAGATCGCATATAAGACGATCTTTGGTAAAGTCGCAAACCGCTCGATAAAAATAATCTCCTAGATCCCTCAAGATCTAAAAAGAGGAAAGAAAATTAAAGTGGTCTAACACTCCTATAGATCGCATTTAAGATGATCCGGATTCTGGGGAAAGTGAAATAACATTGGTTCTTTTACATAAAAGATCTACAACGGGGCTCCCTATAAAATGAAAAGAAGAATTTAATAGAAAAAAAGGTTGGAGATAATTTGGCACTTATTTTAAGTTAACCGCGAAAAGACTCCTCCCCCGAAGTTTCACGACGATACAAAGTACATAAAGAATATAATGCGATTTTTTAATTAGAAAAACCTAAACCTTGAACCTTGGGAAAGGAACACGGGGGTTCATTATCAATCTACAAGACTTTTGGAATATTTCGAAAGCAATCCAGGCAAACATATGATTTAAGATGCAAAGGAAAGATATTTTATCAAGATGATGAAACAAGATCGAACTCAACATTGTCAAAGCCCAATCTTGGGGGTTATTGTTGTAACTAGAATTATCATAATAAAGACTGAATTGACCCGATTGCGAGGTCAAGGGTCACACAGAAGATAATTTGTCGTGCTTACAATTTGTCGTGCTTAATGATTTGTCATGCTTATGATTTGTCGTGCTGGTCCTCTTTATATAAAGGACCTCACCCTTCATTGTAAAAAAAAGCTGGAATGTTTCCCTCATTCCTCTTATATACCAACAACCATATTTCAGGGAAGAACTACAAAGTTGTTCTTTTGTTATTATTTATTTGGTGGTCAAATTCAACAAGTCACATCAGAATCGTTAAATATTTGACTATCAACAGAGATTAAATGCACTGTTGACTGATATGGTATCTGTTGGGGTTATACGTGAAAGTATGCTTTTACTTTGTATAACCTATGCATTAAACACTTATTACTGAAATAAATTATTTATCACTGTTGCTTTAAATATGATTGAATGTTATATATATTTATTGCAAACCGTTCATATATAACGCTTAATACCGTTATCACGGAAATCACGTTAATTCAAATAAGTTGTGTTTCACAACTTAGATAGATCTTAACAATCTATTGGTAAAGTTGATGTTTAAGGCCTCATTTGTCTTGACCGAGAATTTACACTAGTGCATTTGATAATTTTTTTCATTCGTTTTTCTTAAGGAATGAAGAGTTAGACCTCAAATTTCTTAATCTCTCGCTTAATAAGGACCGGTTAAATTAGTAATTATTGCTTTGACTTATAATGGGAAGAGAATCATATTTCGATAATTTATATATTGGACAATAATATTAATTACATGACGATTGCTAAATTAACACAGAGAATCGTGGTGCTTGGAGAGTCTTGTATGATTAGTCCCCTTGGTGGGCTCTTAAACCTTTATCATACCAAATCTTGCAAAGGAATTAATTTTCCTATGGATAATAATGTTGAGCTATCCTTATCCAAGGATAAAGATATTAATTAATATAAAGAAAGGGCTTAATTAATTAATAGACAAACTAATCTTATACACGAAAATAATAACAATTACCGTAATATGGGTTGAGATGGATAAAGGCAATATTAATTATATAGTGGAATTAATTAGGTCAATAATATTGTTCAATATTGAAATTCGTGTTTATTTGGTCCATCTTAATTCTCCTAAAGGCCCCTCAAGTAGCCCAATTAAAGTCCATTAAATGAAAATGTGTTTAAAATAAATTAAATATTTTGTTGCATATTTTTCCTTTATTTTGAAAATATTAGAGAAAAAGATGGAGAAGGATTTTCTTGGAAAAAAATTATGGAAAGGAGATAAGTGGAATTCAAGATTATCCCATAAATTCAAGAAATCTCCCACTTGGTTTCTTTAATGATAATTTTCGAAAATTAGAGTAATAAGGAGTCAGAAAAGATTTTCTTGATTTTCTTGGAAAGATTTTATGGAGAAAGATATGTATTCTTGGAATACAAGAATATCTAATAAATTCAAGAAAGATCCAATCTTGCAAATCTCCCTATTATTTTTGAAAATTTGGGGTAAATAAGGGTGTGAGATTTTTGTGGAAAAATACACATGGAAAGAAGAATATATGGGATATATTCAAGATTTCTTGGAGATCAATACAGGATTTTTCCTAACCCTATTTTGGCTCAATTTTTCGTCCTCCCCCCCCATTATAAATAGGGGATGAATTTTTCATCCCCAACATAATTCCATGAGTTGGAAAAATTAGAAATCCACAAAGGTGGTGCAACAAATTATTTGATTTTCCTTTGTTTTATAATTGTTCATTGGGGAACCTTCCACCAAGGTTGTTGAGCAAGGACTTGGGAATACTTGAGAATGACTTTTGGTTGGTTGCCAGATACTTGATCCTGCCTGTCTCAGACTGTCTCTCCAACGGGTACGTTTACGTAAACTCCTATAAATTCCGCATGATAGGATCTTTTACATGAATTATTGTTTGCATGTTGTTGTTGGATTGATTATTATTTGAATTCATGTAGGTAAATTCATGCTAGTAATAATCGGTAATTTAAATTTGTGTTTATGAGGTCATCCTGATAGATCCTGGCATAACGTATCCCAACAGTATCTTCACAACATATGTTTGAATTAGAAATACATATATTTATACGTTATAATATAATTATTTAGAGGCATAAATTTAAAAGAAAACATATTATATAAATTATACCACCAAAAAGCTTCGGGGGAAACATTTATAATATAATTATTTAGAGGCATAAATTTAAAAGAAAACATAATATATAAATTATACAATCAAAAAGCTTCGGGCATCTCCACACACTCCTAATTCCAAATATCAAAACTATATTATAGTAGGATTTTACCATGGAATAAAAGTCTCAAATACTTATCACTCTCCACCAAAGGTAACCAATCTTGAATTAAGAAAACAATATCAGATGAAAATATAGTATCTTATTTTTTCCATAGATTTATATATTTTTCAATCCATTATTATTTGTTAATATTTTTTTCCAAATATTCGTTTCCCGATTTAGCAATATTTTTTGGCGGGAAAATCCTATGGTTTCCAAATTTGAGGCGGTTTCTGCTTTTATATACATAGATTTATTTTAAAAAAATTAATTTAACATTAGAGTTTGTGAAAATATACTATATTTTTTTTTTCGAAAGATTTTTCTCAATCCGTTATAACTTGTTAATATTTATTCCAAAGATTCGTTTCCCAAGGCAATAATTTTGGCTGAAAAATCCAATGATTTCTAAATGTAGGTTGATTTATGTTATTATATACATATCAATATATAGATTTCATTAAATTATAGATTTAAGCAGAAAATTACGTATAACGTTAGATTAGATGTATTAAGAAAGAAAAATATTCCAAAGTTTCAAAGATTTTCAAAGATATTCGAAAGATTTTTGCTCAATTCAATATTTGGAATTATTACAAAAATTACAAAGATTTTTTTCTCAATCCATTATTATTTGTTAATATTTTTTTTCATAGGAATGTCTCCTGATTTACTATAAAAAATGCGGTGTTTAACGACAGATTTTAGCGATGGATTCAGAGACCGTCGATATTAGCGACGGTTTTGGCGACGACGTCAGTCAAACGGTTAAAGTCACTGAATTTAGCAATGGTTTTCATAACCGCCGCTATTAGCGATGGACTAGCGGCGATTTAGCGACGGATAATTCAAACTGGGTCGAATCGGGACGTTTAAAAGTCAGACTCGGAGCACGAAGCGTCTCGGCACTTGGCCCACCGCCCAGGATAAGTTTAGTGACGATCATTTGAATATAGCGACGGTAAAAACCGTCGCTAAATTCAATTATATAAACTCCCACCGTAGCATTCTGACACGGTTTTTTCCGCAAATAGCATATTCTGCCGTAGCCGCCATACTGTTGGGAAATTAGGGGTGCCCAGATCTATTCGAGTTGAATTTAAATACATATTTAAATTAATCAATTAATTACTAACATGAATTAATCCTAATTCAATTCAACATAATAATTAATGAACAAATAAACATCATGCGTACACGTATTTCACGTAAAACCTAACCATGCGGAATCTATGAATTACGTAAATACTAACCTCTCGTAGAGACAACCGTTGAGACGATGGATCAACCCAAAGTGCCTTCTCAAATATGTCCCAAGTCCACGAACGTAATCCGATGGGAGGATTATCAACGAACGATTTTAAACTAAAAGAGAAAATAAAATATTTGGCCACCACCTTTGTGGATTTCTAATTTTTCCAACACATGGAATTGCACTTGGGGATGAAAAATTCATCCCCTATTTATAACACTATGGGTGGTCTAAAATTGACCTAGGAATAAGATGGGAAAATCTTTTTCTTGATCTCCAATAAATCTCGAATATATCCAATATATTCTTTTCTCCATATTTAAAATATTCCACAAAAATCCCACCTCCTAATATTAAGGGATATTTTCAAAATTCCAATTAGTTAGGAAAGAAATAAGATCTTTGACTTTTCTTGAATTTATGGGATAATCTTGTATTCCAAGAATACATATTCCATAAAATCTTTCCAAGAAAATCAAGAAAATCTTTTCTCTCTTCCTACCCAATATTTTCGAAAATTTAATGAGGAAAAATAAGCCAAAATATTTTCTTCTCATTTTCATTAATTGGACTTTAGTTTGGGCTATTTGAGGGACCTTTAGGAGAATTAAGATTGGACCTCCAATGGGCTATGAAGCTTTAATATTTAGCCAAAATATTATTCAAGCCCATTAATATTAATTTACTCCACTATAAAATTAATATTGAACTATCCATCTTAACCCACATTACGACTTCACAATAATATGGCTCCCAGTCATTATTTCCCGTGTTTAAGATTATCTTAGTCCATTAATTAATTAAGTCACTGAACAGACTTTATATTAATTAATATCTTTGTCATTGGAGTAAAGACAACTCAACATTATTATCCAAATCGGAAATAAATTTCCACTTGCAAGATTTGGTATGATAAAGATTCTGAGCCCACCAAGGGGACAAATCAAGCAAGCCGTACTTGCACGCGATTCTCCGTATTAAATCTTAGCAATCGTCATGTAACTAATAATATTGCCCAAGATACAAGGTATCAAATCACATTGATTCTCTTCCCATCATAAGTCAAATCAATAGTTATTAATTTCACACGATCCTATTTAAGGATCGGAGATTAAGAAATAACGCACCACTGAGGTCTAATTCTTGTATATTCAGTACCGAAGAATTTATCATCCTGTAGGTCCTTTTCAACGCATCAGGATGCACTAGTGTAATCCCTTGGTCAAGACAAGTCAATCTGAGCCTTACACTTCAACCTTTCATGATGGGTTGTTCATTTCTATTTGGGTTGTGAATTTGTACTTAGTCACGAGGAACTGTTAATTTGATCTTCTGTGATTTGGTATCACCAAATTAACTACAACGTAACACGTACTGGCTTTATCGAACGGGTATGCAATAAATATATATAACATTCATTCATATTTAATGCAACATGTGATAAATAATTTGTTTCAGTAAAATAAATAAGAAATTCAGTTTGGTTATACAAAGTAAAAGCATACTTCTCAGTATAACCCCAACAAAAAGTATTACTTGTTAAGATAGAAAAGTATAACTTGTTTAAAGAAAAGTATTACTTGTTTAGATGAAAACGTATTACTTGTTTAAATAGAAAAATATTACCTGTTTAGATAGAAAAGTATAACTTTGTTTAAAGAAAAGTATTACTTGTTTAGATGGAAAAGTATTACTTGTTTAAATTGAAAAATATTACTTGTTTAGTTAGAAAAGTATTACTTGTTTATATAGAAAAGTATTACTTGTTTAGATGGAAAATTATTACAGGTTTAAAAGAACGGTAGTACTTTTTTTTTAAAAAACAAGTAAAAAATATAATTTTAATATAATATAATTTTAATTTTAATTTATATATAAAAAATTATTATATAAAAATGTGATTGAATTAATAAATAAGATAATTGAAATAAAGAATTTTAAAAAATTGTTAAAAAAATAATTTTTAGGACATATAAAATTAATTTTATTAAGTAAACGCAAGAAAGCAAGTGCCCGAGTGGAATTGATCCCCGCTCAGGCGCCCAAGGTCCCGTGTTCAATTCCCCATGGGAGCGAATAATTGCCTCATTTAATTGGGAGGCTTAGTGACTTATATATGAGATGCTTGGTGGTTGTGCTTGAGATGATCCGTGGCTAGGGTGGTTCGGTGAGCACTCGGGTGTCCCCCTGGGCCTGGGTTTGAACCACCGTGGCCCATTTTTTTTTTGAAATTCACGATATAGCGACGAAAAATAACGGTCGCTAATAGTGACAGAAGTTAATCGTCGCTAAATTCGTCGCTATGTTGTCGATGGTTTAACGATGGTTATTCTGACCCGGGTCCGGACCCAAATGTTCGTCGCCAAAACCGTCGCTATGTTGCGACGGTACTAAGCCGCCGCTAATTAGCACGGAGTTGAAATAACTGTCGCTATATGTTAGCGACCCTCGGTTTCTCGACGGTTAGAAAATCATCGTCAAAACCGTCGCTACCCTGTATATCAACGGTTATAACCGTCGTTATACCCCGTTTTTTTTTGTAGTGATTTAGAAATATTTTTTTACGGGAAAATGCAATGGTTTCCAAATTTGGGGCGGTTTCTGCTTTATATATATATATATATATATATATATATATATATATAATTGTGTCCTTAAATTGTGAGAATTGCATACCTTTATCTACAATTTTTTCAAATCATATATGTATTTTTATTTTTCAAATTATCTACAAATAAATTATCTGGGGAAATGTATTTCATAGTCAAAACATATGAATTACATTTCTGTAGGCAATCTATTTTTTTAAGTTATTTTGAAGAATAAAGATGTATATATAATTAGAAAATCTTGTGGACAAGTCGTAGACAATTCTTATTATTTAAGGACGAAATGTTATGAAACTAATACTTTTAGGTTGTGAAACTAATACTATGGAGTATGAAAAGTAGACAAAATAGAAAATATAGGGAGAAAAGAGAGTATTTTTATTTCTTTTCATGTGATACAAAGTGAAGTGGATACTTTTTTTATAGGGAAGCAAGGATGCTTTGTTTCTAACATAAATATTTCATAAATAACTTCTACTAGAATAATCTAATATAAAATGAAAGGACATACAAATTATTATATTATTTCATAATACTCCCCCTTGGATGTCCATCATTACATAAAGAATATGCCTCGTTAAAAACCTTATTAGGAAAAACCCAGTGGGAAAAAAAACCTAGTGAAGGAGAAAAATAGTACATATATTATTTATTCTCCCCCTGATTCAAACATCATTTGAGATCTTTTAATCGACGCAATCCGATACGCTTCATCAATTTCTCAAATGTTGCAGTCGGTAATGCCTTGGTAAATAAATATGCTAAATTATCACTTGAGTGGATTTGTTGCACATCAATTTCACAATTCTTTTGCAACTCATGAGTAAAGAAGAATTTTGGTGAAATATGTTTGGTTCTATCTCCTTTAATTTATCCTCCTTTTAGTTGAGCTATACAAGCTGCATTATCTTCATATAATAAAGTTGGAGGATTTTCATTGTCGTGAGACAATCCACAACTCTTTCTAATATAATTGATCATTGACCTCAACCAAACACATTCCCGACTGGCCTCATGAATTGCTATAATTTCAGCATGATTTGAAGAAGTGGCAGCAAGCGATTGCTTTGTAGATCGCCATGAAATGACTGTACCACCACATGTGAATACATATCCAGTTTGAGACCTTGTTTTGTGTGGGTCTGATAAATACCCAGCATCAGCGTAACCAAGCAATTCAAGCCGAGAATTATTTGAATAAAATAGGCCAAGATCAACCGTTCCTTGGAGATAACGAAAAATATGTTTAATACCATTCCAATGTTGTCTTGTAGGAGTTGAACTAAATCTTGCTAGCAAATTAACTGCAAAGGATATATCTGGCCTTGTACAGTTAGCAAGATACATAAGTGCACCAATTGCACAGAGATATGGTACTTCAGGACCAAGTATTTTTTCGCATTCATCTCGTGGTCTGAAAAGGTCCTTATTACGATTGAGTGACCGAACGACCATTGAGGTACTTAGTGGATGTGCCTTTTCCATGTAGAACCACTTTAATACCTTCTGGGTGTAAGCAGTTTGGTGGACAAAAATTCCACCTTCGAGGTGATCAATTTGCAAACCAAGGCAAAATTTTGTCTTACAAAATCCTTGATCTCAAATTCTTTCTTCTAATATGTAACTGCCTCTTCGAGCTCTTCAGGAGTCCCGATTAAATTGAGATCATCAACATACACTGCAATTATCACAAAACTTGACCCATTTTTCTTTATGAAAACACATGAACATATTGGGTCATTGGTATAACCTTCTTTGGCTAGGCATTCAGTAAGACGATTATACCACATGTGTCCAGATTGTTTGAGCCCATACAAAGACCTTTGCAATTTTATAGAATAAATTTCTCTTGGATTTGATTTACACGCTCCAGGCATGCTAAATCCTTCAGGGACTCTCATGTAGATATCTTTTTCAAGATTATCGTATAAGTATGCAGTAACTACGTCCATCATACGCATCTCAAGTTTTTCATGCATGGTAAAACTTACAAGATATCTAAATCTAATTACAGGAGAGTATGTTTCGTCATAATCAAATCCAGGTCTTTGTGAAAAACCTTGGGCCACCAATCGTGCTTTATATCTTACAATTTCATTTTTTTCGTTTCTTTTTTCGCACGAATACCCATTTGTATCCCACTGGCTTTACACTTTCTGGTGTTTGGACTATAGGTCCAAATAGTTTTCATTTTGCCAGTGAATCCAACTCGAATTGGATTGCATCTTTCCATTTTGGCCAATCATTTCTACGCCGACATTCATCAATCGATCTAGGTTCATGATCCTCAATTTCCACAATATCAAGTGCTACATTATATGCAAAAATATTGTTAATGATTGTTTCTCTTCGGTTCCAACTTTTTCCAGTAGTGACATAATTTATTGAAGTTTTTACAACCTCATTATCTTCAGAAATTGGCTCTTCAGGAGCAACATCTTCTGAGAAACCTTCTTCAGAAAGTTGAATATTCTCATTAGGTGCGAGTCGTTCATTCTCATTTGACTCATCGAGTTTAATTATTCCTCTCTTCTTTCGAGGATTTTTGTCTTTGGAACCAAGTGTTGGGGTTATATCCCAACACCAAGAGGTCTACCACGCTTCAGGCGTGCTTTAGATTCATTAGCACTTGTTATTTGTCCTTCAGGGACATCAATCTTAACTGGAGCACTTTCTGCGGGAATATGTGATTTAGTAACTCTTCTGGAGTCACTAAATCCATCCGGCAATTGATTTGCAATTTGTTGCAAATGTATGATCCTTTGAACTTCAAGTTCACATTCTTTTGTACGAGGATCAAGGAAATATAATGCAATTTTCCAATTGATTTCCTTTTTCGGTTGATCCTTGCCTCCCCCTAATGTCGGGAAATGAGATTAATCAAAATGACAATCTGCAAATCTGACAGTAAATAAATCACATGTTAATGGTTCAATATATTTAAGTATCGAAGGTGATTCATACCCAACATATATTCCCAATCTCCGTTGGGGGCCCAATTTAGTACGTTGAGGTGGTGCAATTGGAACATAAACCGCACACCCGAAAATTCTCAAATGGGAGATATTGGGTTCATAACCAAATGTCAACTTGTTTGTCCCGGTGAAAAACTCATGAAATGCGGAAAAATCATGAAATGCATATAAAACAGGGGTGAGGGCAGAGTGATTCCAGATTTTTGCTTTTTAAGTCCATGTGTTTGTGTTTTGCTTATAATCGAATGCATATGACAAGATAAGAACATAAAGCAATAAAGAACACAACAAAGTATAGTTATTCGGAGACTCAAGCTCCTACATCCACTCTCCCTGTTCCTAGGGAAATTCCTTCAAACTGGACTTATCACCCTCTCGGGCTCGCCTCGGGACTTATCACCCTTCACGGGATCGCCTACAAGCTTTCAGGCTAACTCATTGTAGCTTACTCACTTCTTCTCTAGATTTTTCTGGCTGACTCACTGCAGCTTACTAACTCTTTACAACTCCACACAAACTACCTAACAATAGGGTTTGGGTTTGGTTGATGTCTCCAACTAGGTTGAGATTTTCCCTTACATTTGTTTAGCCTCAATGCTAAGGTTGGAAAAATCTCTCTAAGCTTAGGATATATCGTGGGTTGCTTAGATTGGGTTTCAGAACACTCATGGATGTATTTGTATATCTACAGACTTGTGTTCTATGGTGGGAATGTTTGAGTATGTGGATTTTGGCTCTGTAGCATCTTTTGCCACATTCTCCACACTCTCCACACTTTAGAATGATGAAAGACCTTGTATTTATAGTGTGGATTTGAATGTTACCATTGGAGAGAATCACATTCAAATCCATACTATTCTATAAGTTCTGCAGCTTCTTCAGGCTGGTTGTCTTCCTCTCATTGGTCCACGTCAGCTGAATCTAACGGCTATATTCTTCAGGAACTTCCGAGTCTTCAGGATTCTCTGAGTCTTCAGGTTTCTTCTGAGTCTTCAGGTTTCTTCTGAGTCTTCATGTTTCTCCGAGTCTTCAGGTTTCTTCTGAGTCTTGAGTTCTCTTAGTCTTGATGTCTTGATGACATCTTGAGTCTTGATCCTCTTGAGTCTTGACATTCTCTGAGTCTTCAGGTTTCTCTGAGTCTCAGGTTTCTCTGAGCCTTCAGGTTTCTCTGAGCCTCAGGTTTCTCTGAGCCTTCAGGTTTCTCTGAGCCTTCAGGTTTCTCTGAGTCTCAGGTTTCCCATCTGAGTCTTAGGTTTCTCTGAGTTTCAGGTTTATCTGAGTCTCAGGATACTTCTACTTAGGGTTCTTGATTGACCGAGACTTCTCTTGGACCTTATGCGATCGGGCATCTTGACTTTTCGGTGGCCCAGAGTTGAGTTCTTGACCCGAGACATCCTGACCCTCAGGTCACTTTTACTTACTGACCCTCAGATCACTTTTACTTACTGACCCTCAGATCACTTTTACTTACTGACCCTCAGGTCACTTGACTCAGACTATCTGATTTCTTCTTGCGATCGATCGATCGGCTCGTGATCAAATCAACATCTTGAGATCAACATATCGGGGATAGCATCGGTCGATTACATCGAGGTTAGCATATCGGTTTATCATATCACGATCTCGATCACGTCGATCTCGTCGATTTCATCTGCTCCTCTTACGATCTGCAACCTTCTCTTACGATCTTACGGTGTTTCTTTTCGATCGGCTTGTAGCTTTTCTTCTTTTACGATTTGCATTTCGTGATTAACTTCGGAACTTCGTCTAACTCATCTGATCTTGATCAGTCTCGTCTGATCTCGATCATCTACTTCTGATTCCGTGAGTTCCCCCTCAACTTGTTCTCTTGTTCCCCCTCAACTTGTTATCTGTAAATTAGCTTCAATAACACAAGTTGATAATGTTTTGACATAATTCATCAAAACTAAAATATCCCAACACAACTGTAGGGGAGAAAGGTTATTATTACTTGTCGGTCAAATTCTCACAAGTGTTGTTGCATGTAGTATAACATGTCCCCAAGCAGATAAATGGAGTTTTGATTTCATTAGCAATGGTCTAGCAATTAATTGCAATAGTTTAATAAATTATTCGGCTAGACCATTTTGTGTGTGAACATGAGCTACATGATGTTCAACACTTATTCCAATTGACATGCAATAATCATAAAAAACATGTGATGAATATTCACCAGCATTGTCTAGACGAATTTTCTTTATTGGGTGATCTGGAAATTGTGCTCGCAACTTTATTATTTGGGCAAGTAATCTTGCAAATGCTAGGTTGCGAGAGGATAATAGACATACATGTGACCATCTTGTTGATGCATCAACTAACACCATAAAATATCGAAATGGTCCACACGGTGGATCTACAAGCCCACAAATATCACCATGAATTCGTTCTAGAAATGCAGGGGATTCAATCCCCACTTTAGTTGGTGAAGGTCTCACAATTAACTTTCCTTGTGAGCAAGCAACACATGAGAATTCATTTAAATTTAACACATTTTTTATTTTCCAATGAATGACCATGTGAATTTTCAATTTTTCGTCTCATCATGGTGGAACCAGGATGTCCAAGGCGATCATGCCAAATCATAAAATCTTTGGGGGTAATAGACTTCTGGTCTATTAGGTGATAGGTTTCAGCTGTATTTATTTTCGTATAATATAGTCCAGAAGAGAGCGAATACAACTTTTCTAACACACATTTCTTTCCAGAAACAACTTGTGTGATCAATAGACATTCATTGTTTTTCTCATTTAGAGTCTCGACATGATACCCATTTCTGCGATATCTTTAAAACTCAACAAATTTCTTCGAGACTTGGGAGACAGTAGTGCATCATTTATAACGAGTTTAGTTCGTTCGGGAGAAAAATTATGGCTCTTCCGGAGCCATCAATCAAATTTGCACTATCACTTATAGTATTAACATTTGTCTCCCCCTTTTGCAAATGAGAGAAATATTTTGTATCTTTAAGTATAGTGTGTGTAGTAGCACTATCAATTAGACAAATATCACCATCATTATCCATTCCCAAATGTTTGGCATCCATCGCATCTTCATAAAATAATAAAACATAAATTAGAAATTAATATTAATAAAAGATGCAAATATATAAATATTTTATTTATCATGAAAATACATATAGGGTATTCATCATTTGATTAGTTGACATCATTAAAGAAATCAGATACATCAAGGTGAGTCATAGCAACATCATCACCATCAAAAGCAACATTATCATCAACAAAATTTGTTTCAACATTATTTCCCTTATTTTTCAAAGAGGTTTGATAAAGCTCCACAAGATGATCTGTTGTTCGACATATGTGAGACCAATGACCTTCCATTCCGCACCGGTGACAGTGTTCCTCATACTTCTTCTTTTCTCCATTGTCTCTCTTCGGGGAGACAGTTTGCTTCTTGTCACGATCATGTTTGTTGTTATTATATGGAGTGAATCTACCACGACCGCGACCACGAAAATGACCACGTCCTCGGCTACCACCACGACCATGATATTGAGATTGAGTCGCATTCGCTTCAGGGAATGGACTAGAACTAGTGGGTCGGGACTCATAATTTTTCAATAACAGTTCATTATTTTGCTCGTCTAAGAGAAGACAAGCAATCAGTTCAGAATATTTTTTAAATCCCTTTTCTCGATATTGCTGCTGCAGGAGCAAATTCGAGACATGAAAAGTAGAGAATGTCTTCTCAAGCATATCATCATCAGTTATGGTTTCACCACATAATTTCAATTGAGAAGTAATTCTGAACATAGCCGAATTATATTTATTAACAGTTTTAAAATCTTGCAGACGTAGGTGAAGCCAATCATACCGGGCTTTTGGAAGGATGACCATCTTCAGGTGGTCGTATCTTTCTTTTAAATCTTTCCACAAGACAAGTAGATCTTTCACAGTTAAATATTCATTTTTCAATCCTGCATCCAAATGGTGACGAAGGGAAATCATTGCTTTTGCACGGTCTTGGTTTGATGCATTATTATCATCAACAATAGTTTCTCCAAGACCTCTTGCTTCAAGATGAATTTCAACATCTAGAATCCATGATAAATAATTATTTCCGGAGATGTCAAGAGTTGCAAATTCCAACTTTGTGAGATTGGTCATAATAAAATAACAAATTGACAAAGGAAAAGTATTACCTCAAGAATTGTGTATGATACTTGAACTTGCTCCAATATCGATAAAGCTCAAGGTAAAGACTCATGCTAATAACGTGTTATGAAACTAATACTTTTATTTTGTGAAACTAATACTATGGAGTATGAAAAGTAGACAAAATAGAAAATAGGGAGAAGGGAGAATACTTTTATTTTTTTTATGTGATACAAAGTAAAGTGGCATACCACTTTTTTATAGGGAACGAGCAAGGGATGTCCCTAGAATAATCTAACATAAAAATTTCATAAATAATTTCTACTAGAATAATCTAATAGAAAATAAAAGGACATATAAATTATTATATTATTTCATAATAAGAAATTATTTTTATTAGAAATTTTGTAAGCTCTGTTGAAAAAAATAGACCTTTAGTCTTCCCATAAAAATAAATACTAAAAAAATGATCCTTAATAGTTGCTGATCGTTTTCCTTGTCTGCAAGATTTTTTCATATTTTTATTTCCCGGTCAAGTTTATTTAGGATCTTAATCGTATCTTTCTATTTTGGGTAGATACTATTACTTGAATTATTTTTGTTGAATTATTTTGGATTGATTGATTCCATGTTTTTATTCTTGGAGTCTTCCAATATTAATAATTTAACATGTTCTATATAATTGTGTTGACATACACTATATATAATCCTTAAATTATGCATCAATCAAGAGCAAAATGAATCACTGACTTTTCTTTATGGTTATGAATATCTACAAAAAAGAATTCATCACGAGTTAGGGTTCCTATCCTCATAGAAAGAGTTTGAGAATTGCCCTTAAATCAAGAAATGCCAGGAGGTTTGCTTTCGATTTTCTATTTTATACTTTCTTCATCAATATTCATGAGAATATATAGATCAATCTATTTTTTAACTTTCATCAGTGTAAATAATATGAATTGATAGGGTTTTCATATATTAATCCAGCAGGTTTTTCGCATTTCTTTCTGATAGAATACATAAGTATAAATCATGTAATACACCAAATTAATGATTTAAAATTAAAACCAAAAAGCGTAAGCTCCTAGTTATCCGGATGTCCTCTATTGGAGCTTAAAGACATTGCAATTAATTACCTCATAATTAAATAATTAAGACTTTTTGTCATTGCAGTTTGGTTAAAATAGTTTATTGATAAAGAAACTGTGAGATTCCTTCTACATTTTAGTCTACTAATGAGTATTTAATAATTCACACATGCTCCTGTCAGTTTGCGAATGATGTCTTCCTCGCTGTCCCCCTTCTCCATCATTCATTGTTTTCTGTTTTCCTTTTCAGAAAAGAAAATGTTTTTTTATATGTCCATTGAGTATATATGTGCTTTAAATATTATTCATTTATATGATATCAAGGTATTATATTTAATTGTTCGAAGATAGTATCTTAATTTGTTTCAATACTTCAAAATCGAGACTATTACTTCAAAATTGTTTCAATACTGAATTTAAATATCTTAATTTGTTTAATTATGATTTTGAGTTTCATCCCTTTAAATCTCACCTAGTTGGATTTTTAATTTATTTATCATATTAATCCAATACAACTCATTAATCATATGTTCTTCGAGATAAAGTAAAAAAATCAACTTGTAATTTAAGTTATATTCAATTTTAATGTATAATGTCTATTTTTAATCCTTGTTCTTTTGTGTAAATTTTAATTTTTTTGGATTAAAATTTAAAAAAGTAAAAGTATATAAGATTAATTTTTTTCTTTTGTGTATGTTTTTATTTAAATTTTTTTTTAAAAAATGTATAGTTTATTGATATGCATCTATTCTTGATATCTACAAAGCTAAGAAGCAAGTGATATCACTATAAAGTATTTTTTCCTACCATTTTACTGTATCTTTCCTCCTAACTGAGAGAATTCCGTCTCATCTAAAAGCTCGAGCTTGTAGTGAGGGTCGGGAATAATCTATTTATTTAATTTTCCCCAACACTCCCTCACTGTAGGGCGAATCATTCCTCTCGCTCTCTGGAGAGGAGGCCCAACAGAGTGGACAATTTAAATGGGTGGAGTGCTTCCACGGGAATCGAACCCACAACCTGGGCTCTGATACCATGAGAGAATTTCGTCTCATCTAAAAGCTCGAGCTTGTAGTGAGGGTCGGGAATAATCTATTTATTTAATTTATGTAGAAATCGGGGGCGCCGGTTGCGGTCCCACACACGCACCCAATAACGGAGGAGACTAGTCACGCCCCTAGTGAGGTTCCATCCTAAAACCAATTGGTGATAGGAGGAGTAACCCACTAGGTTTATAAGCTAGTTTCATTTCTTCTAATATTCCGATGTGGGACAACTCACATGTGAAATCCTTTATCATATATTCAACACGCCCTCTCACATGTGAGTCCTTCATCAATTCTCTAAACGAAACAGGATCACCCATGCTCCGTCAATTCAATGACCTCCCTCCCGACTATGCTTGATTCGATGACCACTCTGTCAATTCAATGACCTCGAGACCTCGCTAATTCGACAGCCACCCGGCACGAGCATGGGGCCCGCTCTGATACCATGTAGAAATCGGGGGCACCGAGTGCGGTCCCACACACGCACCCAATAGCGGAGGAGACTAGTCACACCCCTAGTGAGGTTCCATCCTAAAACCAATTGGTGATAGGAGGAGTAGCCCACTAGGTTTATAAGCCTCGTTACCCGGTTGATCTTTCTTGCACTGCCTTGCTATCCTCTCTGACTGCTAGCTCTAAACCTAGAGGTTTCAAATCCACTGTCAAATCTCCAGAATGGTTGTCTGCTATGCAGGAAGAGATCGATGCTCTACGTCAAAATAATACGTGGGATCTTGTACCTTGTCCTTCACGTACTAATATTGTTGGTTGAAGTGGGTTTTTCGGACCAAGTTTCATTCCGATGGTACTATTGAGCGTCATAAAGCTTGCCTCGTTGCCGGGGTTCACTTTCGGTTCGGGGCTGATTTTCATCATACATTCACCCGATCGTCAAATGTCTGCTCTTTGTTCGAGTTATTCTTGCTCTTGCTGTGCAATCTCAGTGGTTGTTGCATCAGTTAGATGTCAAGAATGCATTTCTCAATGGATTTCTTGACAAACCGGTTTTCATGGCTCAACCTCCGGGATTTGTTGATCCACGCTTTCCTGATCATGTTTGTTGTCTAAAGAAGGCGTTGTATGGTCTGAAACAAGCCCCTCTTGCTTGGTTTCAACGATTTAGTACATATCTCTTCAGCTTGGGATTTGGCCAGAGTCGATCTGACTCATCTTTGTTCTATCTCGTTCGAGGTACTTCTATTCTCTATCTACTCTTATACGTAGATGATATAATTATCACAGGAAATGATGGTGACATGCTCAAGACATTCATTACACGCACGCACAAGGAATTTGCTATTAAGGATTTGGGGCGTCTTAACTATTTCCTTGGTCTTGAGGTCTCGTACACTTCAGATGGTCTTTTTGTTGGTCAGGCCAAATATGCTACTGACATTTTGGAACGGGCAAAACTATTGGATTCCAAACCAGTTTCCACCCCCTTGCCCGCTGGAGAGGTTTTGGTAAGTGATGGCCCACCGTTCCACGATCCCACTTTATACCGCTCTTTAGTCGGGGCCCTTCAGTACTTGACTATTACCCGCCCGAATTTATCGTATGCTGTGAATGTTGTTAGTCAATTTCTTCACTCACCGACAGATGATCATTTTAATCTTTGTCAGCCGGATTTTACGTTATGTGAAGCGGTACAAATTCACTTTGGCTTATCCTTTACTCCGCATCCAGAGTCTTTGTCATTGGGTACTCTGATGCTGATTGGGCCCGTTGCATTGAAACCAGACGATCCACGTACGGTTACTCAATTTTTCTTGGCGGAAATCTCATCTCTTGGAGTGCAAAGAAACAACCTTCGTTGGCTCGCCGAGTTGTGAATCAATACCGTCTTTATGGCAATCAAAATTGAAATTGTTTGGCTCACTCAATTCAAATTTCTCTACCTCGCTCCTTCGACAAATACCCCAAGACGAGCATGGGGCCCGGCCTCGATACCATGTAGAAATCGAAGGCCAAAAGTGTCCCACACACGCACCTAATAATGGAGGAGATTAGTCACGCCTCTAGTGAGGTTCCATCCTAAAACCAATTTGTGATAGGAGGAGAATTTCACTGGTTTATAAAATTTAGTCTAATTTTTTCTAATATTCCGTTTGGGAACTCACTTTCGCGTGTGAAATCCTTTATCATTTATTCAACACTAACAAAATTTATATATTCATTTTGTGTATCTATAGGTGAGGCCCACAATTCCCAAACCTAAGATCAATGCAAAGACTAAAGAGAGCTGAAGGCATCTGCCTCATTTACTCCATCCTCTGCAAGAGTGCATGTTTGTAAGCACTTTCCAAAACAGAACTTGAATCTCTTCTTCAATGGCGAAAAGCAGAAACCCCAGAAAACCCCCTCACAAAGAAGAGAAACCACACTCATGGGCCGCCGTCATAAGCCTCTTCACCTGCAAGCACGCCGACGTACAACCCCAGCAGCACCTGGCACACCACCACCACCACCAACAGAATCAGCAGCAAAAGCAGAAACAGAGTGAGGAAGAAACAGAGTGCAAGAAACAGGGGATCAAGAAAGAGCAAACACCCGAAGAAACCAACAAACAGAAAACCAATAAACTGATGTGCTCAGGCTCACTCTGCAGCAACACTAAAGTGATGCAGAAACCAGAAATCTCACCCCCTGAAGAACACAAGAAGAGTGCTCGTTTAACGGGCTCTTCGAAATCTGAAAGCGACGCTTCTAGCAGATCCATGAGGACTGCTTCTCTGAATGTTAATTCCTCGTCTTCTTCGCCTTCGATTTCTGGATCTTTCAGGAACATGCCTTTCAGGAAACTGTCGGGGTGTTATGAGTGTAGAATGGTGGTGGACCCTGTTCTTGGAATGACTAGAGACCCTTCTTTGAGAAGCAGTATTGTTTCTTGCCCTGTTTGTGGTGAAATCTTCATGAAACCTGAGAGTTTGGAGCTTCATCAGGTTGTTAGGCATGCTGGTAACTTATTTTCACTCTCTCTCCTCCTTTAATTTTCCATGAAATTGGATTTCTTTTAGCTGTATCCCCTGTTTTATTAAACACTATTACTTGGTTTCACTAAACAGTGTTACTTGGTTTTCTCTAAATAGTATTATTTGTTTATGTTGAACTGTATCACTTCCTTTGTTATAGAATTTATTTGTTTAGTTTCATGTTACAAGTATATATTATCAAGCAAGCCACATAATCTGAAAGTTATATAAACAAATTTAGAATAGCTCAAAATAAGTGAAATTATTACTTTGATTGATTATCCCCTCTCTTATAATCATTTGTTATTATTCATTAACTAACAATGTAGACTCATAACTATCAAGTTTGGAATAGCTAGAGACTAGAGTCTGATGTGTTGATTTTCCAAGATTAGTCAAACTTTTTGCTTCAATTTCTGGAATTGAGTACTTCAATACCTTGTAGTTTACATTAAATAACTGCCCAAATGCTAATTTTTCTACTTAAATTTTGAATCTTGACATGGTTGTAACCTACTTAGTCTTATAATAAGACCAACAATCAATTCTTGTAATGTTAAATCTAACACCATCCAACATTTCATTAATGATGCTTAAATATAATTGTATACTATATTTACACAAAACAAGAAAAATATTACTCCATATCTTCATCTGATTTTTATATTGATGATAAATGCAGTATCTGAATTGGGGCCAGAGGATACAAGCAAGAACATAGTGGAGATCATATTCCAATCAAGCTGGCTCAAGAAACAAGCCCCAGTTTGCAAAATAGACCGCATATTAAAAGTCCAAAATACCCCCAAAACAATCTCGAAATTTGAGGAGTACAGAGATGGCATCAAGATGAAGGCCACCAGGTTAGCCAAGAAACACCCCCGCTGCCTCGCCGACGGCAACGAGCTTCTCCGGTTCCATTGCACCACCTTGATGTGCTCACTTGGCCTAAACGGGTCCTCCAATTTGTGCAACTCAATCCCAACTTGTACCGTTTGTAGTATCATAAAAAATGGCTTCAAAGTCACAACTCAAATCTCCTCTAAAGGTAACATTCGAGGCAAAGTATCAGTTCTATCGTGCAACTAGTATGCATTTTGTGTATATTCTTGAAAAGTATTAGTTGTTCCATTAAAAAGTATTAGTTGTTTCAGTAAAAGGTATTAGTTTGAGCAGTATTAGTTGTTTCATTAAAAGGTATGAGTTTGAACAGTATTAGTTGTTCTATTGAAAGGTATTAGTTTGATAGTATTAGTAGTTTCATTAAACGATAATTTGATATTTTAGTTCTTTCATCAAAAGGTGTTAGTTGTTTTACTATAAAGTATTAGTCATTTCATTACAAGGTATTAGTTGTTTCACTATAAAGTATTAGTTGCAAAACAAGTACACGATACAAGTGATTTACACAAGACCAACTCTTTGTTTATTTATGTTTTGAACTACAGGTATATTAACGACTGCGAGTAGTGGGAAAGCGCACGATAATTGCAGAGTCGGAATCAACGAAGGGAGGAGGGCTATGCTGGTTTGCCGGGTCATTGCGGGTCGGGTCAAGAAGAACCCGGAAGGCGATTTGGAGGATTATGATTCCGTGGCCGGAGCTGCCGGAGTTTATTCGAATTTGGATGAGTTGTATGTTTTTAATCCCAGGGCTATTTTGCCATGTTTTGTTGTCATCTACAGAGGTTTCTGATTCAAGAGTTAATTACTTTGATTATTAATTGCTCCATTTTAACCATTAATGTTAATTTTCTTGTATATATTTCATGTATGCACAAGTTCTGAATTATGGTCAAGTGCCAAATTTTTCCTAAGTTTAATTTGTTATTTTACTTTATTCTGTTTAATGCATTAAATCATCAATAAACTATATATCATTTTCTTTTGAACAATTTATATATTTGAAATCTAACTTATAGAAAACCTCACTTATGCACTACATGTCAAAATTCCATAAGATTTATTTTTGTATATTGGATTCCCCCAGAAGAACAAGGCACGTGACCTGAAGTACTAGCATGTGGATCTTTATTATCAATGAGAACATTGGTAATAATATATATATATATATATATATATATATATATATATATATATATATATATATATATATATATATAAATATATATATTTATCCATGAGAACATCGGTAATAATAATTAAACAGTAACTTTTTGTCATACAAATGAAATGAAACATCTGAAAAGCGAAAAGGAAAGAATAATAAAAGCAACTCTGAATTTGAAGTAATTTATGGGGGTAAGCCATCTTTAAGACAACGGTAAAATTGTAACGTACTCAACAATTATAAATTTAACTGTCCAACATTACCTTTCTATGACGAACTACAAGTATAATTTAAAATTTCCAATATTTTATTATATGTTATTGCACTTCATATAGATTGTTGAAATAATATCTAATTTTTTTTTTTACATTAATGAGAATAACTCTAAGTCTGCTACTTATAGTTATTTTCAAACTGCAAATAAAACATGACTTTTATAATTCTCTCTCCGTCCCGACCTTGTTTACACTATTTTCGTTTTGGGCGTCTCAATCTTGTTTACATATTTTTTTATATGGAAATACTCACTTTGTACTTTATCACATAAAATACTAATAAATAACTTTTTCTACCCCTAATAATTTATCACTTTATTACATAAAATACAAATAAATAATTTTTTCTATCCCAACACTTTATCACTTTTTCTTAAACTCCGAGCACACAATAATTGTGTAAACAAGATCGGGATGGAGGGAGTACTATTTAGTAATTTTAGGCCGTGTTTATTTTGGGACTCACACGGATGGACTTAGAACTTTGTGCTCCTCGTCTCATACGAGTTTGGGATTTAGAGTTTGGTTTTCAAATCCCACATTCAATCGGCACATATAAATACCTATAAAACCTATTATTATTCTTCCCAGTACATCACATTTTTTATTACTCTTCTCAATATAATATAATAATACAACATCAATCACTATTAAACATTGATTTGACATAAAATTAAATCACACTCTACTTAAATCCCAAAATAAACACATATATTTATTATTCATCAAAAATTCTAAATCTCTAAATTCTAAAACTTTGACTTACTCCGTAGACTTAAAATCAAAACAAACATAGCCTAGTGCTTTACTTTTATAAATTTTAGGGAAATAAGACACACTTGTCTAATTAGTTTACAACTATGAGTCAATAATTATGGGACAATTTTTTTATTTATTTTTAAAGTAAAAGCTCTTATAATGAAACAACCAAAAGCGCAACCGCACGCAACCGAAACCTATTATTGCACATTATTGAAATATGATCGATTTGATTTAAGATAAATGGCAATATTTATTAGGGGTTGTGATGGAATTAAATCGAACTTGTAGTCTTCATTTCCGGCCAATATACTTTACAATATTTTTATATTGAAGGTCAGATGAATTTAACCCAATAAATATGCATTTTTTTATATTATTTTTAAAAAAAATTGATAAAATCTAAACAACACTATATAATATCAGTATATATCACTCAATAGGATCTTCATCTCCATTTTGATTATTTCATTTCTACATTATATTTTATAAGATAAATCCTAAACATATTTTTCAATTTAACTTGTAACCACCTTCTATTCTAAATTGTCTGTAGTCATGCAATATACTCTTACTGTACACTAATTTTATGCACAGTTGATTTTCACACATATTTTTACGAGTGAGTTTTGTATTAATAATTGAAATGATAAAATAACATTTAAAAAGAAGTATGATAACTATGCATAAGATTGGTGGACGGGAGTATTGATTTTATTTTCAGTAAATTGATGTTATTATTACTGTTCAGACATGAAACAGATGTATCATGCATATGTCTGGCCCAGTGGACCTTTTGTGACCGTGCATGCATATACAAATTATCACATTCTCTGCAACCAATTCCATTTCTTGGATTCTTGATGAGTACTAATTAACACTATAATAAATCTGGAATATTTTTATGCCTTTTAAGTGTTTGTATTTTAGCTGAATTAATGGCGCATGAGCATAATTCTCACTCTCGTTTTGTACTACTCATTGGCTTATGATTTCTACATTATGACTTGTTTCTTAAAGTCAAAACACCAAAGTATGGGCTTTTACATTTATTACCATTTTTTAATTAATTATTTTCGAAGATCAAACCTAAAGAAACAAATTTACTACTTTGGTTTGGGCACCTATGAGATATTGCTCTCAAATTGCGCAACTCCATTAATGTAACTATACTCAATACTTGCACAAAAATAGTATCTGCAAAAAGAATATTATATCCGTCCCAAAGTTATTTACCCATTTACTTTTGATATGAGTTTTTGATTGGGATAGAGTGAGTAGTATTTAAAGTGGCAAAGTGATTTTTGATTGAGGGTATTGTAGTTCTTTATATGTTATTATTAAAACATATGATTTTTTTTTGTAAAAGTTAATGACATGAGATATAATTTTGAAATGTTGTGACGGGTCATTTTTAAAAGGGGGTAAATAACTTTGGGACAGAGGGAGTATGCTATTATAGTAGAGGTGTAATTTTTTTTAATAACTCGGTATTTAGCCCAAAGACCGATTAATTCGGGGAATCAAAACCCATCACCACTTATAAAAGTCTCACTTCAAGTCAGAGCTGTATGAATTGACCCAATATTATACTTTAATTACAAATAAAAAGAATTAATTGAATTATAACGTTGAGCGCAACAAAAAAAAAAAAAAGAGGTCAACGATCGAGTTCAATACAAATTTTAAACTTTAAATTTTCTAATAGCATCATGCTCAAATATATTACTATTCTATTTATAATCATTTACATTCTATTATACATGGATACATATAAATTATTGAAAGAAAAAAGTCGACTATACAGAAAAAAATGATGATCAAGATGAGGCTGATAAAGTAGAAGGAAAAAAAAAAGTTGTAATGAATATTATAATTATTATAGGAGAGAGCAATTTAGCACGAGAGAAAAAGTGTAGCAAGGGAGGGGACCTTAGAATTCAATGATTCGATCTTGTCAAATAATGTCAAGTCAATTCTTTTATACTTTATTTAGTTAAAAAAGAAAAGAAAAGAAAAGAAAGAATAAGAAACTTGAAAACATCAATTAAAACCAAACCCGATTTACATACATGTTTTGTTAAAAAAAAATGACGAAAAAAGATTTTCTTCATACTTTTATAACACGCGTGCGATATAATTTTGTGCATATTTTTTACTCCTAAGGTAATATAAAAAAAGAAATTGTACCTTAAAATAAAAAAATTATATTCTAAAGTAGCTAGTGATTTTGGCTAAATTGTACGTTAGGTTGATTTCCTTTTACATTTGTATGTTTTAGTTCTCAAATAAGTGTTCAAGTTCTCACATGGATTATGCCAATAAATGACGGTCAACCACCTAATTGACAATATAAGGAACCATTTCAAGCATAATTGCAAATTCGAATTTGAATAGCCTGTTGCTAATGGAGATAAGTTAGTTGGAAAAAAGATAAGAGGAGATGTGCAAAAAGGTGGTCAAGAGTATGACCTGTAATTCAACGGGAGTTCGTACGTTGAATGTCAAGGAATCAATAAGCTTTGACCATGCAGGATCCTCGTCAATCCCCTGTAAACACCTGGACTCGAGGGAGGTCCAGGTTTGAATATCTCCTCTTGTGAATTTTTCATGCCACAAACGATAATACCTGAAAAACAAGCCGGGGGGGGATCCGGCGCGGGCTCTCCGACGCTCAAGTCAGTTATCACTCTTAATCTCGAGTGAAATCATATGAAATAGCTCGAATTCAAGTACTCAAGTGTAAAGTATGTGATCGTGTCGTTGTGTGTTTAATGTGTTACTTGGAAGGGATATTTATATCCCCTCTACCAGAGATTTCTCTATCATCCTCCCACTCTCCATGTTTAGATCGTGGGTTCCCCTTAATCTTCATTCCCCCTGGAATTAGTCCACGTTTCCACGTTCTTTTCTTCTCTTCCTGGGTCATTAAGCTAGTCTTAGATCATAATTCCCCAGTTCCACTTTTCTCGCAACCTCCAACGTCCTTCACTTGGTTCCCCTGAATATCGGAACTAACTCCCTGAATCCACTACTTGATTCACATAGATCAAGATTCCTTAGTCGTCGATCTCTTATCTTTCAACGGTCCTGATTAATCATTCGTTCCATGGGCCATTACTCACTAAGCCCACTAAGACGTCTTTCGAACCAAGGTCCACAGTCCTGGGGCCAGCCTCCCTGGGCCCAATCTTCTTAAATCTATCAGCCCAGTTCAGTTTAGCCCCCTGGATCCTTAATCTTTGGGGCCCAGATTATCCTCCTAGGCCCATCTTCTCAGCTCGCTCTTCTTCATTGGGCTTCGCTCTTCTCCAGGCTCCTTAGCTAGGGGTCTCTCCAGTCATTTGAATATCAGGGTCTTGGGCCTCTTGGCCAAGCCCAACTCATTCCTTCATTGCTTTGACCCATGCGATTATTCTTCAATCTCTCTAATATGTAGTCAAACCTCCACGTGTCTCTTTCCCATTGAACGACATAAATATTCCCCATCAACTATTCCCCCTTACTCTCGAGAAGTGACTCTATTCTCGAGAGGAAACGATTCTTATCAGGTTTCTCTTAGCCCTTACCTCCCCTCGAGAGAGGTAATTCTTCCCACCTGGAATTCTTCCCGCCCGTTCTCACTTGGGCGGGCCTTTTGTTTTTTTAGACTGTCTATCTTTCTTACATTTTGAGGCCCACGACACTCACCACTAAGACTGGCCACTTCAGAAGCCATCTTCCTTTCTCTTGTTTCTCTTCGAGAAACTCAATTGCTCATTTTCTCCTGCTTCTGCCAAAATCCCAATTCTCCAACACTCCTCTTTTCTGCTCGCAACTCTTTTCTGGCCATCTCTTCAAATCCACCAAGGTCTTAGGTACACTCTCTTCTCATTTCTCCTTTATTTTGTCTTCAACCATTAGAACATTTATGTCAAATTCTAATCCACTTGAAATAACCTCTCTTGGTCACGATACTTCCTCTCTCTCATATGAAAATCGATGTGATTGGGACTCTAGGGACTCCACCTTGGACAAAGAGACCCTTTCTAGTTACCAAGAGGAGGAGATGATTCCCCCATCTTACATACTCCGACTCCCCCAAGTAGGTGAAAAACTTGTAATCTGTATGCTCCTCCCTTCAAGGCTTGCGTAACATAGTAGGGATCTTCCCCGTTAGCTTCCAACTTTCCTGTGTTCTTCAAAGCATTGGCCCTTCGAAGGACCAGATCTCCTTCCTCAAATTTTCTCAAAATGATCTTCCTGTTGCAAACAACTCCCACTCCACTCTTGTATTTCTCTGCCCTTTTGCTTGTGGATGGACCACTAAAGTGAACCTCTAAGTATTCTCTATCGTTCTCTACAGATAGCTTCCCACTCCTTTTTCGAGAGGACTATGACCGACCATGGTTGAGATGGCCATCTTCCATGCTCCTGCCCCAGAGGTAGTTTCTTCTATACCACGCCCTGGTGCTCAAGTCTCTTCATCTTAAAAGTTGTCTCTCTGAACTCTTTAATTATCGTTTTGCTCCAGGGGTTGTATCCCCCTTCAAATTGATGTTTTGAATAATATATTTTCCTGGATCACTTATTCTTGCTGCTGATTAGGAGAGTGGTCTGGATGTTTATGAAATACTCTGGTTTTCCAACTTAATTTCCTCATTCTCAATCCGAACGTGTTCCTCCATCTAAACATATATCTCATACATAAAGCTATGAACTCAATTTCTCAAACACAAATCTCATGCATATAGCTATAAACTCAACATCCTCAAACATGTACGAATAGAATTCAAATTCCTCACACATGCCTGAACTAATCATACTTACGCACGTGACCATTAATATAGAGAAAGTGCATAAGTACCTCCGAGCCCCAAAGGGCTCTGTAAGTAGCTCAAATCAGACTCTCTTCACCTCTCTAAAAGTTTTATATACTCCATTGGACAGCTCACTGAGACTTTCTCTTGTGAAGCCCACTTTCTAGTCCTCCTCTGATCAAGCTCAATCTCTGAATCTTCTTCACCTGTGCCCGCTCTCCTGGCTTTCTCCTCTCCACCTCTCTAAAGGTTTTGCATACTCCAGCTCTCAGCATATTAGGATCTCCTCTAATCAATCTCAATCTCTGAGTCTCCTTCATCTGAGCCCGCTCTCTGGACCTTCTCCTCTCCACCTCTTTAAAGGTTTTGTATATTTGTGGTTTTTCTGGATCATCCATTCCTGCTTCTAACTAGGAGGGTGATCCAATGATTTTGATGAACTGGTTTCCCAGGTTACTCCTTCCGGCTTCTGACTAGGAGAGTAATATAGGTACTTTTTCCTAGCAGGACTAACCTTCTTCCCTTTATGAAAAATCATGATATGCTCTATGCTCTTATTCATGTGTAACAAGTTGTTTCATCTTTACTTGCAACTTGATGCTCATACGTTTAGTAAGATAGGCAGGAACAGGGATTCAGAAATGTCCTAATATTGCTTAGTTATTCGTAAACAAAATCATGCATAAACAAAGTATATGCATGCCTCCGATTTCTCATATGCATCCAATCAAAGCTCAAGTTTCAATAGGGCTCAATCTTTTCTAGTTCGAACATGCTTCTTAATCTCAATATGCAAAAAGTTTTTAAGTAAGCACTTAAAAAAGGTTCATACGAATACCTCCAAATTCAAGAGATCTCACATAGTTGGATATGTTGCCTCCTTCTGGGCAGTCTCCTAAGGTTCTTCCTCCCCGGAGTCACAGTTTCTGCATTTCTTAGCTGATCTGTTTTCAAAGTTCAGTGCATCATAAAAAGAGATTTTTCAAATAAACTCAACATCCATTGAGGACTTATTGTCTCAGCACCTTAATCAAAAGGTTTTCCATTCGACACCCCTGAAGGGCCTTAATTTTTCAATACCTCAATCAAAAGATTTTTCTCAATTCGACACCCTTTAAGGACCTTAATTTCTCAAGACCTTAATCAAAAGGTTTCTCAATTCGACACCCTTCAAGGGCCTTAATTTTTCAATACCTTAATCAAAGGTTTAAACTCGACACCTGTTTAGGGCCTCAATTTCTCAATACCTTAATCAAAGGAAATTAAACTCGACACCCTTTTGGGGCCTCAATTTCTCAAGACCTTAATCAAAAGGTTTTTCTCAATTTGACACCCATTAAGGGACTTAAATTCTCAAGACCTTAATCAAAAGGTTTTTCTCAATTCGACACCCATTAAGGACCTTAATTTCTCAAGACATTTATCAAAAGATTTCTCAATTCGACACCCTTCAAGGGCCTTAATTTCTCAATAACTTAATCAAAGGTTTAAACTCGACACCCGTTTTAGGGTCTCAATTTCTCAATACCTTAATCAAAGGTAATTAAACTCGACACCCTTTTGGGGGCCTCAATTTCGCAATACCTTAATCAAAGGTAATTAAACTCGACACCCTTTTGGGGCCTCAATTTCTCAAGACCTTTATCAAAAGGTTTTTCTCAATTCGACACCCATTAAGGGCCTTAATTTCTCAATACCTTAATCAAAAGGTTTGAACTCGACACCCTTTTGGGGCCTCAATTTCTCAAGACCTTAATCAAAAGGTTTTTCTCAATTCGACACCCATTAAGGGCCTTAATTTCTCAAGACCTTAATCAAAAGGTTTTTGCTCAATTCGACACCCATTAAGGGCCTTAATTTCTCAATACCTTAATCAAAAGGTTTAAACTCGACACCCGTTCAGGGCCTCAATTATCTCGACACCACTTAAGGTCTGGTTATATGCAATTTTCATGTTCATTCCCCCTAGAAGAGGAAACACAACATACAGCTCCTCAGGACATTAATATATGATGAATAGAGATCCACTTATAAGATCAATGATCAAGTAGTCTTCTCTCTAAAGTTAAGCTTCTGCGAGTTTTCGTATATAGAGGTTTCCCTCGAGCTCTCCAAAGATCCAATCTGAAGTTTTCTTCCTTTGAAAAGTTATCATTTGTCATTCAAAGATTAGGAACCCGTCATTATCCCTGGAGTCAGTCCCTGAGCACTCTTCTCGTGAGGATCTAAGGAGCAATCCATTTTGAAGATGAGGAGTAATCCTCTCGAAAAGATTCAGGGAGTAATCCCTCTTGAAGATGAGGAGTAATCCTCTCGAAAAGATCTAGGGAGTAATCTGTAGGTCCCGAACGGGTTTTGTGAGGGCAGAAGTCTAGAGGGGAGGGGTGAATAGACTTCTGAAAACTTTTTGTCTTGGATCGGGGTGTGATGGCGGTTAGCTTTGATCAAAGTCTTGAGTGAATCGGTTTGGGCTGATAACCAACTTACTAATCGCTGAAGGCGGTCGATTCGGTAACTATCAGTTTAACTGATGTGTCGAAGAAGCTAAGTTTTACCCGTGTGAAAAACCAGTTTTTTTATAAATCAGATTCCAAAGTTAGTCTTTTAACCAGTTGACTGAAGTGTCAAGCTTGATCGATCGAAGCTTGGTGCTAAATGATCTCAACTTAGAATATGTATCGCTTTAAAAGGTTGTGTGCGATTGTGTAGACGATTAATCAAAGCGGTAAAGGCACATAAGATTTATAGTGGTTGGGACAAACCCGGTCCTTCGTCCACTCTTCCCTATCACAAGGGGCACCAACTTAACCAACTGGACTTAGATTTTTGTGTTAGTCCAACACAGTACACCGACAGATATTTAAGGAGTTCTCACTCAACCGATCCCAGATATCAGAACTAGAAACCCTAGTCTGAAATCTTGCTAAACAACTTAACCTAACTTTGGGTTTGGATAAGATTGTTTTGGTTCCAACTATGAAATCTTTTCTAGTGTTTAAGATAGTCTATCGGTTATGAAAAAAAGATTTCTATGCTAAGAACGTATGGGATGAACACTTAATAAAATAATCTTCTTGATCGTGTTCTTCGTGCGGAAATTTGATAATTGCTTGAGCTTCTTGATTGTTCAGTGTTTCCGTATCTTCACTCTGAAGTGTGATCCCATATTTATAGACCTTGAAATCAAAGAGCCGTTGGAGAGCAATTTGAATTTCAGGCTATATTTGGTAGGTTTGCAGGATTGATGTGACGTGCTTCAGGAACGGCATGGCTGAAAGCGTGAATCTTGTATTTTATAGCCGTTAGAGAGAGTAGCATCAAATCCCGTAATTGCCGGCTCCGATCATACGTGTCTTATTTTTATTGGTTAACAGACGCACTTTTCAGTGTTGTTCTTCCAACTGAGGTTGACATTCTTCTTGTTCAGATCATCGACGTATGATTAGGTGAAACATCAATTTTCACCTGGTGAGCTGACCTGATCAATCAAGGTTGATCAGTCTACCTGATGGAGTCTTCTGGTGCCGGTTGACTTAGCTTCAACTAGCAGACTCGACTGATGTAGGTCTTCTGGTCTGATCTTCTGGAAGTCATCTGATCTTCAAGTATTCTGAGTTTGAGCTTCATGACTTCAGCTGAGATATCTGACTTGATCAGATCGATCTGATCTTCTGTTCTTCTCTTGCATTCTGGCCTGTCGGATATCAGCTATTCTTTGAATCTTCAGATCTGACCTATACATATTGAGGTTCCCCCTCAATATGTGACCTATCAATTACATCAGTTGTTCTATACAGTAATTATCAACTGGTATTCTATAAACGGTAATATAAATATCAGTCAGCTAACAGGTCTGACTGGTCCTATTACATGTGTTTTTGGAACTTTTATCAAAACTATAAATTTCCCAACAATTTCCCCCTTTTTGATAAAACCAAAACACCTGAGAAACCAAACACAGTTGATAAATATAGAACAGTAAAGAGCACATAATCAGAAGACAATGAGATTTTGTCTTAGGATCAGAAAATAAACTTTTCTCATTAGATATGTCGATTACATGTTACATCAGATCCTGAGAAGTCTTCTGATTCTTCACTCTTTAAGCTTGTATCCTTCTGGCATCTCTCTTTGATCTTGAGGTACGTTGAAAATCTGATATAGTTTCCATTTGACATCATTGGTCTGCTGAGGATCAGTTATGTGCGTTTTGCTCAGGATGTCAAAATAGAATCTCTGAAATGTCAGTCTGTCAAATGAGCCATCTGCCTTCTTCGAGTAATCCTACAGATCATACTCTTGGCGAGAAATTTTTACATTGATTAATTTGGCCTCATTTTCCAGATACTTCAGAAAATCTGGATATTTGTTTTCCAACCAGTTGAGGAATTCATCATCTGGAGATTCTTCTCGTGGAACAAGATCAAGAACAAAAGCATCCAGAAGCCATTCACTTCTGATCTTATTTCATTCCTCAAACCTCTTAAAGATGTCGCGGCCGGTTTTTAGAATGATCTCATCAACTCTTCTTTGGCGGTGAGGTTACGTGCAGATTTTCCAAATTTCCTTTCTTCGCTCTCGATTTGAATTTCTTCTTCAGATTTTCTGCCTCTGCCAATTTATCTGTCCTTCTTTCTTCTTCGCTTTTTCGGGCTTCTTCAGCAATCTGTTCTTTGGGCGGTTTCGTGATTCCTTATCGGTCTGTATCTGCTACCGTTTGTCTTCTTGTGACTATCTTAATGCGAGTGGGTTGTACGAGTTGTGATGTCCCAAAGACCATAGAACTAACTTTCTTGCCTTTGACTTTTCCATCTTTTTTCAGAGACTTCGTTAGCAAAAGATCCGGATGGTCTAGTCTTTGTCCATAGGCTTCAAACCTTCCTGCGAATTAGGTCTTACATTTGTTACGATCATGTCAGTTGGTTTCTCACTCCGTCCTTCCCCCTTTTTGGTTTGATCAAAAAGAGCTGTGAGGTGGGAAGTCAGGGATCCAAAACTGACTGATATCGCCCTGTTGAGATCTGCAACAGATAAACCTTGAACTTGAGCAGTTAGATGTTGAACCTTCGAGATCAGCTCAGTCTTGACAGATTCCATGGCAGTAGAGAGTGTAAAAATCAGTTTGTCAAGTTTTCTCTTACATCAATTCTAGCTTTTCAGTGAACATCAGAAAAGAAACTTGTTGTTGATCCACCTGAATCAGCTTGTCATCAACGGACTTTATAAGTTCGGCAGACACGGTGGTCACAGTTTGGGAGAACTGATCTTTGATTGCCTCAATCTGGGAAATAGCCAATTCCCTTTGATCTGTTATTTCTTTGAGGCCAATCTGCCTCTGATCAGCTATCACTCCCTCAACTTCTTCTTTCAGGAGATCTTTGAGACATGATCTGATCTCCTGAAGTTGATCAGCGGTGATGTGAGATGTAGGAATGGTATGCGTCACTTGATCTGTTTCAGTTGTTTGTGCCTCCAGTGGTTGGTCATGAACTGCAGCACCAGTTCCACTATCATCGGCAGCTCCTGCATCCTTCATTGTAGCATCTGCCGGGAGCTTCTTGGCCATCTCCGGTTCGCCTTGATCGATTAACCCCAACTTTCACGTGGATCGGATCTTTGATAGATTCAGCGATTATCACTCGGTGGTGATCTACTTTAGCGAATTTCCTCATATCGAAATCAAAATCACGCAAACTCATTAGCACCGCCCATCTGTTCAATAATCATTATAAAATCTGAGAAGCTTTTTAATCGAAGATCTCTCCAGGTGAGGATCTCCATAACTTCCTCTCTAATAGCAGGATGGGCGACCAGTTCTGGATACATCTCATCAATTTCCCGTTCGATTTGCATTCTGACCATTTTCCCTGTGATGGTCTTTGATGATCTAGACTCAAGAATTGTCTGTCCAGATTCAGGTTGATGAGATGTGGAGAGTTGTGGTGGTGCTTGAGTAGGCGGAAGTTAAGGTGTCGGCTCGACCTGCGAATTCTGCGGTGGAGTCAGTCTTGCTGGTTCCACAACGAGGTAAACTTTTCGGTTCGCGAATGATGTAGTTTCGGGTTAAGCGGGCAGGTCAGAGAAGGAGAAACATGCTTTCGGCCCGGTAGTCCGGCGGTGAATCAACTTCGAGTTGGAGGAGAAAGAGATTGTTACTCGTGCTTCTTCCTCGCCGGAATGTTCTGGCGAGCTCTCGGCTTGAGAAGCCAACTGTCGATTTTTCACCGATTTTTGTGGTGCATCGGTGATCTGGCTCTCCTTCTTTATCGACTCATCTTTTTAAACAGTCATGGAGGCTGGTTAAGCCTTCTTGACCTCTTCTCTCCGGACCTTTACCGTTTTTCTTTTTCCTTTTAAGGGGCATCCGGTGTAGGCGAGGTTGCTTTCTTCTCTTTCCCTTCTTACGCCTTTGGGGGGTGGACGCATATCATCGTCACAGTGGTCCAAATATGGTCAAGTGGTGGAGAGGAAGGCCTTGTAGGACTTCAGTCCATTCTGATCCCATTTGGCATTTGACATTTTGTCCTTTAGGATAACTGCAACCTTGTTGAGATTGCTGATCCTCTTCTTCGGATAGACACCCTCCATTCATCAACTCCAAATTTCTCATGTTCTTGGAGTAGAATGACCTTTAGGAACCCATGCCAATTGATGTTCTTGGCTTCATCAATTATTGCAGCCATGCTGTACAGTTTGACGGATGTAAGAGCATCTGGGCTGAACGCAATACCCATGATTGTTTTTGACAATATGTCAAACAACAGTTGGTATTTCCTCTTGAGCATTGGTCCGACAAAACACAATGGTGCGATGTTTGTCGACCTCTCGAAAGAGTTCATTTCGATCGGCTCATCTTCATTATCCCTCAGAGTGAGCAAAGGTAGAGATTCATCCTTTTGGCAAGGTGAGCAGACGAGTTATGTCGCGTTATTCGATCGATCTCTTCTCCGTTGACTGACGAAAGTAGTTCTTCTCCTGGAGCGTCCGTATCCACTCTTAAATTCCTTAGGAATTCGAGTGCTTCATCTTTGCATCACCGGATTGCGTGAAGCGTATAATATTTCTCAAGACCTCATTTCTTCAGAATTTGCTCCACTTCCATTGATTCCGGATCCCTAGTGATATCAAACTGTACGAACTTGTCGTCGACAATCTTTAATGCCAGTTCCGCATAATTGCACATTATTTTACCCATACCGTGAGTGGCCATCTACAAATAAGGTAGACTCGATTAAGATTGTGCATAAACATAGAGATATGATATATTGATTATCGACCTCATACACGTGCCTAGTAATCGATAAACACACACGCGAAACCAAGAAACAATAAAGCATAACACAGGATACCATCGATTGACAAAATCTTTAAGATCAATGGATTTTAAGGAAAAAGATTCATCAAATAATCAGAAATTACCAGATTCTGTTTTTCGGGTAGATAATTTTGAAACTTAAGAAAAACACTTTGAATCGCAGAGAAGTAATCTGGAGAGTTTTCAGAAAAAGAGCGCAAGTTTGTGAATGGGAAAACTCTGGTAGGGTTTTTGATGAACCTTATAAAGATGAGGAGGGAAAAAAGACAAGATTTGGAAGATCAACCGTTCGAAAAGATTAAACGATCTAGATTAAGCGGTTTTGATCGTATGGTCTGGAAAAGCACGTACGAAAACCTTTTGGATTTAAAAGCGCATTTTGTAGCAATTAATACAGGTACCCCACGTCCGCATTAAATGATTTGCAGGGAATACGTCACACATGTAATGCGTACAGTAAGGCAAATAAAAACAAATAAGATCCGATAAATAAGCAAATAACAAGGGAAAAGAAAAGCGTATCTGGTTGACTGATATTGCAATCAGTCAATACCACTTGAAGTTGAATCCACTTGTTGATCTTAGTTTTCTGCCTAAACCTTATAATTTCCCAACTGTTCTTTTCGACTGATCTACTTCATTTTGCGTCTGATTTCCCTTTTGATCCTCCTCGATCAGTTGAAGTTCCCCCTTCAACTGATATTTCTGTTTTCTCATAGACTGATATATCTGATTTGTTGAGGTTTCAAGTTCAACTTATCTTCCTTATCTGATCAGTTTCGTATGTAATCAGATTTTGGTTGACCTAATCTGATTCTTCTCAGATCAATCCAATTCTTGAGATAAGTGTTACCGCCAAAACTTAGTCTATAATAGTAGTCTCTATTCCCTAAGTTGGCAAGATTTGACATGCGTAATTATAGTCTGTATATTTCGATATGTCAATCCGCCGTAAATTTATCCAATTATCAGTCGCGTGATTCCTACACGCTGTCCTTGTGATGCAAATTTCTCTAAAAGGCTTTTTGAAATCAAATTTGCATTTGCACCCTTGTTTGACCTCTATAAATTGGACCAATGTTTTACACAACATAACCCATTCACCATACTTATCTTCTTTGTAAAATCATGCATTCTGGTGAACCCTTATTTCCGGTGAAACTTCCGGCAAAAACCTTTACCCATTTTTCAATGATTTCAGCTTCTCAAATCAACCCTGTGTGTCCCTTATCACTGTTTTCGTCATCATCAAAGATTTCACATACAATTGTTGCCAAGCTTCTCTACCACCAAAAGGCAGATTCTGGCATATGCAATCGGAAGACACTTCTCCTATCCGTATGCACCTTGTTTGTCTATCGAGATGACGAAACTAGCATCAACAAACTCAGTCTGATATAAAACATGAGTTTGATATACGGTCTTGATCAGACAACAACTGATCTTCGTATATCAACTCTATTTTTTCATGTAGCACATGTGCCCATAAGGTCTTTGAACCAATTTCTTGGCACATGTGCTCCATTTAACAGCTGGAGAGTCCATTGACTTCAGGTCTAAGGGCTCCTGGCTTAGAAATCCTATCAACGCCACTCTCGCTCCAATTGGTTTTTAGCTTCACTGGCGAACTTTAGGATTATTTCAAAACCTCTCTCACCCTTGTTAAGTGGGGAAAAATGAGAGCATCGATTTAAAAATCTCTCTCTCCTCTTCTTGGGTTAGGATGAGGGTTTAAGGTTATAGGTTTAGGGTTTTCGGTTATGACTTATGTACTGACCTCCGGGTCCTTTGTACTTGTAACTTGTAATGTAACCTGACCTTCGGGTCTTTATCAATGAAAATTTCTATTATTCCATTGTTGTGTAAATTTTTTCGCTTTCTTATCGATTGTTGGCTTTGATCCGCGTGAATCTTGCTTGTTGAATATCGGCTTAATCGACTTACAAAGATGTAAAATAACCAAACTGATTTAATCAGATAATCCTTTTAACTTGAGTGTTTCCTTTAATCTGATAAACCTTAAATCTGATCAGTTCCTTTAATCTGATAACTTGTAAATCTGATCGATTTCTCATATCGGTTCCTTGATCGATCTTCTTATCGATTGAGATACCAAATTCAACCGATTCCTCTCAACTTTGGTTAGTCTCTTAACCACCGGTTACGAGAACAATCCATCAAGCATTTTAGGTGCTTTTTCTCCAAGATCCGAAGCCCAGCTCATTGCACAATTCTCTGAATCGATCTCAGCTAGTGGCTTGGTTAGAATATCAGCTTTCTGTAAATCAGTGTGAATCTTTTTCATTCTGATATTCTTCTTTTCAACATGATCTCTTATAAAATGGTGTCTGACATCCACATGGTTGCATCTTGTATGTAGAACAGATTCTTGAGTGATTGCAATAAGACTATTATCGCGACATATATAGGTACATTCTTAGCTACAATGTTATAATCCTCACCGGCCGACTAAGCGAGCTTGGGAGCAATGACTTCCTCGCAAATGCCATATATTCTCGCTTTCAAAGAGTAGATGTCGCAACTGATGTCTGCTTCTTTGAAAACCACGAGATCAGTTTACTTCCTAAAAACTGACATGTTCCTGAGGTTGATTTTCTGTCAATCTTGCAACCTCCATAATCAGAATCAGAATACCCACTAAGCTCTAGATTATCATCTGATGGGTAAAATAAACCAAGATTTACTGTCCCCTTCAGATACTTAAGAATCCGCTTAGCTGCTTCTACGTGGCTTTGCATTGGATTTGCCTGAAATCTGGCACATACACCTACTGCAAAGGTGATATCTGGTCTGCTGGCAGTTAGGTATAGTAGAGATCCAATGAGAGCCCTATATTCTTTCTGATTTGTTTTCTGACCATCCTCATCTGGATCCATCTTGAATCCAGTCATCATAGGAATTTTGGCTTCCTTGCAATTTTGAACTCCAAACTTAGCCAATAAATTCCTAGTGTACTTTTGCTTAGCGATGAATATCCCTTCGCGACTTTGCTTCACCCGAGACCCGAAAATAATTCATCTGTCCCCATCATGGACATCTCGAACTTCCATTGCATCGGTTTGTTGAATCTTTCACATAGACTCTTGTTGGGAGATCCAAGATGATGTCGTCCATGTAGATCCGAACCATCCAAATATCTTTCTCCATCTTCTATTCTGAATAAGGTTACGTCCCATTTGTTCCTTTAGTGAACCCACCGTCTATCAAGAACCGGAGAGTGTATCATACCAAGCTCGAGGAGCTTGTTTCGAACCATAAAGAGCTTTTTCTTAAATCGGTACACTTGGTTGCTTCTTTTTTAAGCTTTGGAGGTTGTTCGACATAAACTTCCTCTGCTAGTACCCCGTTTAAAAATGCACTTTACGTCCATCTGATACACAGTGAACCCTCTGTGGGAAGCATATGCCAGAAACAGCCGAATGGCTTTTGAAGCGAAAGCGGTGCAAAAGGTCTCATCATAATCAATTCCTTCCGATTGTGAATATCCCTTAGCAACAAGTCTTGCCTTATTTACGTGATGACATTTTTCTCATCTCTCTTGTTCTTGAAAACCTACTTCGTGCCAATTACGTCTTGATGATTTGGTCTGTCCACCAGTTCCCCAAACTTGATTTCTCTCGAATCGCTCCAGCTCCTCCTGCATGGCTAGAATCCAAATTAAGCGTTTTGTAGAGCTTCCTCTATTGTTGTTAGTTCCTTCATAGACAAATAATGACAATACATGACACTTTCACCAACTGATGTCTAGTTTTAACTTTATCGATGGGTCTCCGATGATCGGATCGGTTGGATGATCGGTTATCCAGTCCTTCTCGCTACGATTTGCGTCGGTTTCGAGAACATCATCCATTTCTGATAAAGGTTCATTACTAGCGACTGGGAGTGGTGCAGAATCATGATCCACTTGATAAGAACATGTCTCAGCTGATGTTGGACTCATCATGTCGACGCGTGCTTAAATGGGAACTTCAGATGTTCCCCCAAACCGGATGGTTCGGTTGATCTTATCTCACCCGGCTTCTTCTTCATTGATTTTTTTTCGTACCTTAGGATCTGAATGATCCGGTGAATCAGCTAGATCCGGAATGTATATTTATTACGATTTTTTGATCCTTTTTCCTTGATCGTTAGCTGATCCATTTTATGAGCATCAGGTACAGGTTGATCAGGTACGTCTTGTTCTGGGGTAGATTTCTCTTGTTCAGATGATGCTTCATCAAAGACTACATGGGGTGTTTCTTCCACAACTAGGGTCCGCCTCATTGTAAACCCCGAAAAGTTTTGCTAGATGAGGAATATCCTAAGAATATACCCTCATCCGACTTGGCCTCAAAAGTCTTCAACCCGACTCTTCCCATTATTGTGTATGAAACACTTACACCCAAAAAACATAGAAGTAAGAAACACGAGGTTTTACGCCTTCCACAGCTCATAGGGTGTTTTGTAGTGAGCTTTAGTCGAAGACATCTGCTACGAGTATGGCATGCAAAGGTTGATTGCTTACGCCTTGAAAACGGTTTGGTATTGCATGTTCAAATAACATCGTCGCGGCGAAACCTTTGAGAGTTCTGTTCCTCCGCTTACGCTACTCCATTCTGTTGTGGCGTCCTTGCGGTGATGTCTCATGTCAGATAATTAAACTTAGAGCAAAAATCAAGAATAAAAGAGTTCGTAAATTGCATACCTTTATCTCGATCCGATTTTTACTACATCGACACCCTTCTCATTTTATAATCTTTTTAGCAGCTCGGGTATCTTCGTTGTCGTCTCATTCTTCTTATGTAAGAATATAACCCAGGTAAACTTGGAGTAGTCATCCACGATTACCAGAGTATATTTGCGTCCGCTGAGACTGACTGGTGTAACTGGTCCAAAGAGATCCATATGAAGCAGCTGCAATACTCTGCTGGATGCCGGTCCAGGAATTCCCTTGAATGAAGCTTTGACCTGTTTTCCCTTTGACATGCAGCACATGTATGATCCTTTGAAAATACTTCATTCGGAAGTCCTTCCACTAGAGACATCCTTGCTATCTTATTAAGAGTTTTAAAGTTCAGATGACTCATTCTTTTGTGCCAGAGTCAACTGCTACTTTTGGAACTCTTAACAATCAGGCATGCATTTCTTGGGCAACTGTTCCAATCAGCTGTGTAGATCGTCCCTTTCCTTGAACCAGTTAGCAAAATCTGTTGAGTGGCTCGATTCTTGATAGTGCATTGATCAGTCGAGAACTCAACACTGAATTCGTTGTCGCAGAATTGTGAAACCGATAAAAGGTTGTGCTTCAGACCTTCGACATACGAGACTCCAGTTACTTGTACATCATCATTCTCTAAGGTTCCGAATCCTTTGGTATAACCAAAGTTATCATCACCGAAGAGTACACGCGGGCCTTTCTGTTCTATGTAAGAGTTGAGGAGATGTTTGCTTCCAGTCATGTGCCTTGAGCATCCACTATCGATGTACCAGATAGTTGTTTGCACACCTCCTTTGTTGGCCAGACCCACGCGATCCTGCAGCCAAATCGGACTTTAGGTACCCTTTTGGATTGGGTCCCGAGGGGTTAGGATTAGTTTTTGGGGATCCATACAAATGAACACTTCTATTGAGATCGCTTAGATCGGAGGCCCGATTTGTCTCCCATACCTATCAACATAATCATATGTCTCTTTATATGCTTTTCGATTAGTATGATTATTAGAGTGAACCTTGGATGACTTAGAAGACTTGGGATTTATCTTTTTCTTTTGTCTTCTTTTCATCCAAAGGTGGTTCAAAAAGCAATGACCTAGATTTACGATTATAGGGGTACGATCGCTACCATCCAAAAAAGATTCATATCTTTTTGGCATAGGTGGTTTTTGCAGTTTACCTAAAGCAAGCTTATTAGGCAGCTGACCTTGATTGAGTCTCAGATTAGACTTCCCTTTTACAGGTTGTCTTTTCTGATACTTGATCTGTTGATCAAGTTGAGGTTTCTTCAGAAGAACTGGGTTCTTCTGTTGATTCCTCGGCTGATGCTTTACCAGTTGGGGTCCATTTCTGTTCCCCTTCTGGTTAGGCACCTGCCTTACCTGCTCAATCGGTCTTTTTCCCTTATTAGATACAAGTTTGGCTTTCGGTGTATCTTTGTCAGAAACTCGTCTGATTACACCTTTTTGAGATGAATCAGCCGGGGCTTTTGAGGATTTGGAAGGGTTCTCATACCCAAGTCCCTTCTTGTTAATCGTTGTTCGAAAATAGGTGTTCATGTCTTGAAAGGTTTTAGATGATTTTGTGAAAACCTCTATTTTCTTACGCAGATTATCCTCAGATGATTTTAGACTTTCATGCATTCGAAATAGCTCATCAAATTTTGCTTGAAGGATTTTGAAGTCATCAGCTTGCTGTTTGTTAATAGCCAGCTGATCTTTGATCTGCTTCTCCTGATCAGAAGCTTTAACTTTCAGAATGTTAAATTCCTCGATTTGCCTTCGGAAAGGTTTTGAGATTAAGTTCAGAGGTTTTACTGAGATCATTCTCTTTAGCAAGCTGATTATTTTTGATCCTCAGCTTGTCATTTTCAGCTTCCACTATAGCATAAGTGTCTACTGCATTGGAGAGATCCTCAAGCAATTGCTCAGAGTAGAGCTGCAGGTCAATCTCCCAAAGTGTCTAATGATAGCAGTGTAGAAGCGAACAAAAAGCGAGTTTGGAGGTTACCTCAGATTGGTCCTCCTTGGCCATCGAGCAGATCTCATCATCATCCAAGAGAATATCGATCTTCATTCTCATAAAGTCAATAAAGACTGCCGTCGGGAAATCTTCTACGAGGAGTATCCAAATCCTCGGAGGGCGGATCTGAGTCGTCGAATTCGAGGCGATGTCGGCAACCATGGCTTTTACGTCCTGTCTGCACTTGCTCTCTTACTTCCTCTTTTCTTCCCTTTCTCTTGGCGTCGTCAGGCGTCTGCTTATTTGTAGTGACTGGCTTCTCACGATTAAAGCATGCTCCTTGATCCACGGAACCTTTTCTTCCGGTGAATCATTCCGTCTGTATGATCTATCGGTGACTTCCCTTCGATAGTAGTCTCGAGCTTCTTACATGCGATTGGTTATCTCTTCTCTCATCATTTATATTATCACTTTTCTTTCTTTTACGTGATCTCTTGATCATCGATCTGGTTCTTTCTACGGAGATCCGTTGGGTGATCTCCTATCTCTTCCTCGGTATGTTGATAATCTTTATAGAATCTTCGATACTTACCAAGTTGAATATTTGATTTTTCTAGTTTCTGAGTAGCGAGCGTCTGATACGCTGACTTATGATGTTTCCAACGGGTTCATTGGTCTTTGATCTCTGTCTTTGGTTTGCCTTAAAAGCAATCGATTTTTTTGAAGTTGAAGCTTCAAATGGGCACCTCATCTTCATCGGCTTTCGTCCTCTTTCAATTAAATCGAACTCGTGAGCTTTAAGGCTCAAGAACAAGCTACTTGGCTTCATTTTTGAAATGTCTTGGCAATCCTTGATTACCGTGACCTTCATGTCCCATTTCTTGGTGAGAGACCTTAAAATTTTGTAGTTGATATCTTTATCAGACATCTCTATACCAAGTTCTCGAAGCTTGTTTATTGACATTGTAATCCTTCCATCGAGTTCGTTGATGGTTTTTTGTTTGCAAGATCTCTTGACTTTTTCGAACTTCACCGGTTAACTTGTAGATCATACCTTTTATCTGTCATTTCTCTCGTATTTTTATTTAGAGTATCCCACATTGCTTTCGCAGTTTTGAGATATTTAATCTTTTCCTTGGTGACCTTATCCATTGTTTTCATGATAATATGCCTTGCGATAGTATCTAGAGTATGCAGTTTCCTTACCTCTGCATCCATCAAGGCTGGACTTTTTAAATACAAGACTTCCGGGCAAAAATCGGATCTCCTCCAACTGCAAGGTTGTCGTAATATATGATGATGGGTCCTCTTTCGATGACTTCCATCATTCTGCCACTAATCGAACCTAGATGGTTAGACATATATATGGCCCAATCTGCATACTCATCGATTGAGAACTTCGACAGATCATGATACATACCTGAGGTGTTATCCATGCTGAGTGATTTTGGAAAATGAATGAGTTTTAAGAAGGTTTTTCAAGATCTGTTCAGTTGACCACAAAGATTCTTCTTCAAGAATCGATGATACACAAAGTCAGTGGTCTGTAGAACCAACTGCTCTGATACCACTTGTAGGTCCCGAACGGGTTTTGTGAGGGCAGAAGTCTAGAGGGGAGGGGTGAATAGACTTCTGAAAACTTTTTGTGCAGATCAGGTGTGATGGCAGTTAGCCTGATCAAAGTGCGAGTGAATCAGTTTGGGCTGATAACCAACTTACTAATAATCGCTGAAGGCGATCGATTCGGTAACTATTAGTTTAATCGATGTGTCGCGGAAGCTAAGTTTTACCCGTGTGAAAAACCGGTTTGATAAATCGATTCCAAAGTTAGTCTTTTAACCAACTTGATCAAGTGTCGAAGCTTGATCGATCGGAGCTTGGTGCTAGGTGATCTCAACTTAGAATATGTATGCGCTTTAAAGGTTGTGTGCGATTGTGTAGACGAGCAGGTTAAAGCGAGGTAAAGGCACAAAAAGATTTATAGTGGTTCGACAAACCAAACCCTCGTCCACTCTTCCCTATCACAAGGGCACCAACTTAACCAACTGGACTTAGATTTTTGTGTTAGTCCAACACAAGACAAACCGGATATTTAAGGAGTTCTCACTAACCCATCCCGGATATCGAACTAGAAACCCTAGTCTCGAATCTTGCTAAACAACTTAACCTAACTTTGGGTTTGGATAAGATTGTTTTGGTTCCAACTATGAAATCTTTTCTAGTGTTTAAGATAGCCTTATCGGTTAGATGAAAAGATTTCTATGCTAAGAACGTATGGGATGAACACTTAATAAAATAATCTTCTTGATCGTGTTCTTCGCTCGAAATCGATAATTGCTTGAGCTTCTTGATTGTTCGGTGTTTCCGTATCTTCACTCAAGTGTGATCCCATATTTATAGACCTTGAAATCAAAGAGCCGTTGGAGAGCAATTTGAATTTCGTGCTATATTTGGTAGTTTGCGGGATTGATGTGGCGTCTTCAGAACGGCATGGCCGAAAAGCGTGAATCTTGTATTTTATAGCCGTTAGAGAGAGCGGCAAATCAAATTCGTAATTGCTTGGCTCCGATCATACGCGTCTTGTTTTTATTGGTTAACGAGACGACTTTCGGTGTTGTTCTTCCAACTAAAGTTGACATTCTTCTTGTTCGGATCATCGACGTATGATTAGGTGAAACATCGGTTTTTTCACGGTGGTGACCGATCAATCAAGGTTGATCAGTCTACCTGATGAAGTCTTCTGGTGCCGGTTGACTTAGCTTCAACTAGCAGACTCGGCTGATGTAGGTCTTCCATTCCGATCTTCCTGAAGTCATCCGATCTTCAAGTATTACGAGTTTGAGCTTCATGACTTCAAATTGAGATATCGACTTGATCGATCGATCCGATCTTCTGTTCTTCTCTTGCATTCGGCACATTTGATATCGCCTATTCTTTGAATCTTCAGATCTGACCTATACATATTGAGGTTCCCCCTCAATATGTGACCTATCTATTACATCAGTTGTTCTATACAGTAATTATCAACTGATATTCTATAAACGGTAATATAAACATCAGTCAGCTAAACTGGTCCTATTACATGTGTTTTTGGAACTTTTATCAAAACTATAAATTTCCCAACATAATCCCTCTTGAAGATGAAGAGTAATCCTCTCAAAAAGATCCAGGGAGTAATCCCTCTTGAAGATGAAGAGTAATCCTCTCAAAAAGATCCAAGGAGTAATCCCTCTTGAAGATAAAGAGTAATCCTCTCAATGTAATTATTGAGACCCGAGGGTCCGTTTAGTCAGAGCCTTAGCGTCAATCGTGATTCCTTCTGAGTGCTCACCCGGTCGCATATGTTTAGACGAGATCTGGGAATTACCTCCACGATCTTCTCAAAATAATGCTCCATCTTTATTTTTCAACGGTCCTGATTAATCTTTCGTTCCATGGGTCATTACTCACTAAGCCCACTAAGACGTCTTTCGAACCAAGGTCCACGGTCATGGGCCAGCCTCCCTGGGCCCAATCTTCTTAAATATATCAGCCCAGTTCGGTTTAGCCCCCTGGATCCTTAATCTTTGGGGCCCAGATTATCCTCCTAGGCCCATCTTCTCAGCTCGCTCTTCTTTATTGGGCTTCGCTCTTCTCCAGGCTCCTTAGCCAGGGGCCTCTCCAGTCATTCGAATATCAGGGTCTTGGGCCTCTTGTCCAAGCCCAACTCATTCCTTCATTGCTTTGGCCCATGCGATTATTCTTCAATCTCTCTAATGTGTAGTCAAACCTCCATGTGTCTCTTTCCCATTGAACGACATAAATATTCCCCATCAAGAGGGAATTTGATTGAAATAAAAAGATGGATATAAGTGAGTTATATGACAAGTCCATTTATTTTATCTTTATAGATTATGTAGCAAATACAATGCACTCTCACCTTGAAGACACAGGTTCTTGCAGACCAGACAAATTCGCACAGAACAAGGCAATTCATTTGATGAATTTACAACATATGTTAAATCAAGAAACAGAATGCATAACCATGAAAAATAAAGATACATAATGCAAAATCAAGAACCATTGGAAATCAAGAAACATTATGTAAAATCACTAAACAAAACACACATTCAAGAAAAAATGGAAGAACAAAGAAACATAACGCAGGATAAAAAACACACAATTAAGAACTAAAATGCAAAATCAAGAACCACAACACATAATCAAGAACACCACGCAACGTCAACTAAACATATTGCACGCAAAATCAAGAAACAAAACCCAATCAAGTGAAGAAGCACTTCATAAAAAAATTAATATTTTAGTTGTGCTAGGTTTCTTCTCTAAATTCAAGAAATGAATGAATTTGGTAGACAGAAGACTGACTCAAAACATATAAATTAAAACCACAAAGAAAATAAACGTGTAGCACCCTTGCTGAAAATAATTAGAGGCAATACACAACCTAACCAAAAAAATTAAATGCAGAGATTATAAAAAACTCATAATCACGAAACATATCACACAAGATAAAAAAAAATAACAACAGAATCATGAAATAAAAATCCGGAGGCAAGAAAGTAGAAACATAAGACAAATACAATAAGCTAATCAATAAAGTTAAACCTAAATTAAGAAACAATTTGTCAGTTGAAAAAACAGAATCAAGAAACATAACTCAAACTCAAGAACAACATTCAGAATCAAGAAACATACATCTGAAAAAAATCAATAAACAATACATAAATTGTCATCAAAAAAGAAAACGGAATCAAGAAACCCAACCCAAAATCAAATGCGATACTCAAACTCACGAAACAGAAACATAGGATCAAGACCATTAATGCAGAACAAAGAAACATAACATCAGACGAAGACTCAAAACAAACCATTAAGAACCACAAAACATAAATCAAATATATTAAACAAAAAACTTATATGAACCCGAGTTCACCGTAAACTCGATTTTTTTAGTATGCATAAAAACTGGAGTATCATTGTTATGCATAAAAAATATTATTGATATGCACCAAGCAATCACTGTATAAAAAATATTTTATATTTTAAAACAGTGAAATTTTTTTCACATAATAATTATATAGGTCATGTATAAACCTGATTCATAGAAGTGTTGCTCAATATATTAATACAGAAACAAAAAACCACCAAAATCAAGAAACATAACGTAGAATCAACAAACAAAACACAAAATCAAGAAACACAACACATAATCAATAAACACAAACAAATCATCAAATCAAGTTTTTGACGTCACACCCTAGTTTACTTCTACGCCAATGGATCATCATATCTTTGACAAACATTCATGCTTTCACTCCATAAAGCATGCATCGTATCAAATACAACATTAAAGGGAAAACAACTAACAGTATAACTGCACAAGATAACCAAAATCATGCTCTCAAACATGATAATTGGCTAATGAGATTTCAACAGTCGCATCATGATTATTTGAATGAAAAACGACAATAGGTCTGTCGATTAATTCAAAATGGTTCCTTAAGACAACCGAAATAAAGAAATAGTCCGGGTAACATTTTATAGGTTAATCCACAATAAGAGAACAAATTTGTTACAAAAAGAAAATAACGTGACCAAGTAACTAGGTAAGCCAAATAAGAATCATACGTACACATTCAAGAAATGAATAGATATGGTAGACAGAGAACGTACACAAGACAAATAAATTAACATGAACGAAATTAGAAGTGTAACTGTAGAGACAAATCCTAGAAAAACCAAAAAAACTAAATGCAAATTCAAGAAACTAAAAATCACGAAATATATCACACAAAGTTGAAAAATAAAATACATAACAAAATCAAACAATTAAGAGACAAAACACAGCACAACAAAAAATACTAAATGCGGATTCAATAAAACTTAGAATCAAGAACATATCACATAAACAAAATGCAGAATCAAGAAACAAAATCCGAATTTAAGAAACATAACAGAAAAACAGTAAGCTAGTCAATAAAACTAAACCTGAATCAAGAGACAATTTGTCAATTTAAAAACACAGAATCAAGAAACAAAAACTAAACTCAAGAAACACACGAAGGCTCAAAACACATCATTAAAAACCACAACACATAATCAAATAATATAATGCAGAAACAAAACATAAAATCAAGAAATACAACACATAATTAAGAAACATAAACAAGTCAACATATCGAGTTTCTGAACCTCACACCCTAGTTTACTTCTACACCAATAGAACATCACATCTTTGACAAACATTCATGCCTTCAATCCAGGAAGTGTGCGTCATATCAAATAGAACATTAAATGAAAAACAATGTAATAACATAATTGCAAAAGATAACCAAAACCATGTCCTCAAGGGAGATAATTGGTAGAATGAGATTTCAACAGTCCCATCGTGATTATTTGAATGACAAACGATAATAAGATTTGTCTATACTTAAAATGGTTCCTTAAGACGAACAAAATAAAGAAGCAGTTGGGACAACATTTTATAGGTTAGTTAGTAGTAATAGAACAAGATATTAATAAAAAGAATAGAATGTAACCTAGTAGATAGGTATGTCAGATAATAAACATACGCATGCAAATTCAAGAAATGAACTAATTTGGTAGGCAAAGACGGACATAAGACAAATAATACAACCGAAAAAATGAAATGTGTAGCACACTTGTTAAATACAATTAGAGATAAACTATAACACACCCAAATGCACTAAATACAAATTCAAGAACTCGGAACCAAGAAACCCATCACACAAAATAAAAGAAATGCAGAATAAACAAAAAACCAGATTCAAGTAATATAACACATAAACAGTAAACTAATCAATAATGCTAAACCTGAATTAAGAAACTATTTGTCAATTGAAAAAGAAAAAACCGAAACAAGAGGTACAACCCATTGTCAAGAACACCACTCTGACTCAAGAAACAAAACACAATATTAATCTACAGCATGCAAAAATAGAAAACATACGCAGACAGATTCAAGAAAGAACACAATTTGTAATTAAAAAAGAAAAGTGAATCAAGAAATACAAGAACAACACTCTAACTCAAGAAACACACCAAAATTATGGAACACAACACAGGCAGATGACGCCCTTGCTTTCTCGTAGAATACTTCACCTGTGCTGACAGATTATTTCTGATAGCGATCTAAGCGGATCCTATCTAGGGGAGAACACAAAGTCAAGTAGAAAATAATATAAACGCAAAATCCATGTGAGGATAAAGATGGTGAAAATATTAAGAACACATAGCAGCATGATGATGATGATGATGATAAAGGATGATGATAATGATTATGATGATGATATAGAAGCTTATTGATACTAAAATAAAACTGAGGTAAGACCAAGTAAAGTAATCTCTTGTACAAACCTCAAAAACTCCAACCTGTCGGTTGTCTTTTGCTCTGATATAATTCGCAGCAGGTCTCCAATTTTCATTTTTAAATCCTTCACAATGGACAGCTGAAAATGTAAAAAAATGTAACAAATAAAGAGGACCAAAAGTTTTCGTAATTAATTAGTCAAAGATAAGTAATTATTTTCTTTAGCATATATTATGCAAAGCACACACTGAAAAAAAATCGGTGAAATGACGTATAAGAATTAGCAGTAAATTATATATTAGAATTATAACCTAGGCTCATAATTTAGAAATCTCCAATAACCCATGCTCTTCTCCATTTATTATGCAAACCACACACCTAAAAGAAAACAGTGAAATGATGAGCAGTAATTAAAAATTACCATTATTGTATCGCTTCATAATTTTGGAAGTCGCCATAGCCTGCATACTTTACAGTCTTCCTGCATCTCTATTTCTTCTTTACCTGCAATAAAAGTTGAGCACTTAATCAATAGTTTAAAGCATTTAAAATCAGGGATTAAATATTATGAAATTATTTGTGTATGCAAGGATATTAGCATTAAGAGGAACTGTTGCATCAAAATAATTACTCTCTCCATCTCACAAAGATAGGCTTACAAGGTTTTTCACACAAATAACATTAAATTTTTTATTTGTCTTTCCGTTTTGCCCTTATGTCTATTAGTTTTCCAAGACAATTACTAGTATCAAGATGCATTAAGTAGGTGAAAAAGATGGAAATGAATATTTAATAATATCTTGAATATAGTAAGTTATTAACTGATCTATCTTTGTTGGACAGAGGGATTACTTTTTACATTATGGAAACTACCCCCAATTTTGATAGTAAGTCACTCTCCAATAGAAGTGCAACCTCCTTGCATAATGTTATGATCTCTTAAACGCGTGCCGTGTTTATCCACCTGCAAATACTCCAACAAATTGCAACGTTCATACAGCATGATAAAAAATTGTAAGAACATCAAAGATAGTGAAAATGAAACAATAAAATGATACAAGAGCTTATTGTTAATCGAAAGAATTCGATACTAAAATTTGCATACTCAGGAAATGCCCAAGTGAAGTAATATCTTGTGCAAACCTCAACAACTCCCACCTGCCGGTTTGCTATTGCTCTATTATAATGCACAGTAGCACTCAAGTTTTTTTTCAAAATCTTTCTCAATGGACACCTGGAAATGTCAAAACAAGATGGCAAATAAAGAGGATCAAATATTTTTATAATAAATTAGCCAGGCAGTAATTCTTTATTGGCTCATATTTTAGCAGTCTCCATAGCACGTGCACTTTATGAGGTCTCGAAATCAAGGATAGTGAAAATCAAACAGCAAAATGATTCATGACCTTACTGATACTCAAATGAATATGATGCTAGAATTTGCAAACTGAAGAAAGACCCAAGAAAAATAATCTCTATACAGACCTCAAATACAAGTGGTTATGTATTGCCCAACTATATTTCACAGCAGCTCTCCAATTTTCATTTTAAGATCCTTCGAAGGCACTCCTGCAATGTCACCAGATATTTTCATGATTAATTAGTCAAAGGCAGTAATTCTTTTTTTTCACCATATATTATGTAAAGCACAAACTTAAATGAAATTACTGAAATGACGTATACAGATGAGTAGTAAACTATAAATTACCATTATTTTATTGGCTCATAATTTGACAGTCTCCATGGCTACGTACTTGGGACTCTCCGGCATCCAACTTTTTTTCCTTCTTCACCTGCAATAAATGTCGAGGGGTTGACTGATAGTTAAAAGCATTTTGAAATCAGTTAATGGCTCAAAATTTCTGAAATTCTTTGGTATGCAAGTTATACCAGAATGTTTAATGTTTCAGATGGGGTTACTATAAGTTAAACCTGAGATTTATGAAGACTGCATGCGTCTGATAATTGTAGTCACAAGGTCTCTGATATGCTATGCCATCTGAAAATACAAATGTAAAATAAGTTCTAAATAATAATATAAGATGATGATGACATAATTTTTTACCACAATACACATAATTTAGCTAAAACGATATCAAGCATAAAAGAATCTAAGACAAGTATAAATAATCAACATCCAGTCAAGATGTAAAAATCTTTTTTAGTTTCATTCTATTGCCCTAGATTGATCTTTCAGAACATTTCAGATGAGGTTACTACAAGTTCTCACACAATAACTTGTGAAACCACTGAGGCTTCGCTGTTTTTCTTAAGTGTGTGTGGTTAGGTGAATGTAGCAGGAGCATCAGGTAGTTAATTACCTACCTTTTCATTATTAAAGGCACTTGCAGCATAAAGTTCACAAAAGTCGGATCATCTGAACAGCCAAGTAGTTCTAATCACTAAGATATAATAAGTGCATTAACCTAAGGCTGCGTAAAGTAAGCTTCTCATTATAAACTAGACCAAGCATCTATGTCTTGTTTTTACCAGCTACAAGAGCAGTTAAGGACTCTTATTGAATTCTGATCACATAAAAGTCCACCGCTGTTATTTTATATTTTATCAGCAAGTTCAACCACATCAGAGAAGTGCAGATAACGTCAAAAGATTATTACAGGAGATTTTCACCAAGAGTAAGTATAGATAACCTGCATCTGAATGTGGTCTTTACTTAGAAGGACTATTCTAACAACAGACAAAGGAAACTTGATACACTGCATCCACCACATCGGCAGGAGCATTCTGCAAAACAAAGCATTACATATCATAACTAGTATCATTGTCATGTACAAATGCCAAAAAAAAGGTTAGTTAGAGTTCTTTAATAGGAAAATTATTACCTGCACTAACATTGTAACTAGACTTAGTGTACGGAAGCCAATATAATCAGACATAAAAGGCTAATCTCAAGTTATATTTATCATTCCACTGTTAGCAATGTAGAAAATCTGCATATACTAACAATGATTGGCACGGTATAGAGCAGAACAAGAGATAATCAGAGGACAAATAAATCCAGGACGAAGAGAATCATTTATTACCTCAATAATGTCAGCAGCTAAGAGTTTCTAAAAATTCAATATAACAAGGTCATATCCAGATAGAGTTGCATCAGCTAACCTTCACTCTGTCCAAATAGGCAGTTGTTACCTAAAAACAACAGAGAAATTAAACAATCAATTTCTTCTCAAAACAGAAACGTCCAAACACATTCTTACCAGTCGTTGACAATATTCAAGCAAAAGCTACGTTATATCAATTAAAAAAAAAAGTCTACAGTTTGCAGTATGTTGCCATACACACAGACACAGTCATACATACACTATCCACAAACACTGCTTCTCATATGCACAAATGCACAAGCAGGGACGTAAGCAGTTCATGGATGTGCAGAATATAGTAAGAACAGTGGCTTGCCAATACACTCCAAATAATTTCACTCTATATATAACAATAGACAGGAAAAAACGTTATACCTCCAAAACTCTATAGCACCAATACTGAAGAAAGAATCAGAAACATGAGCAGACCACATGTTAAGAATGGTGTGAGAGACAATTGGCTCTATTCAGGTCGAATTCAATGACCAACAAAGTCAAATCACAACACCTTGGTCTTACAATGAATAGTGTATGCATCCAGTATCAGAATACTAAAAAAAGATCAAACTTCAAATTAGATATTACTCCATAACTCCTTCCATTCCACAACAACTTATTATCTATTGCAACAAAAATGAGCCTAGAATAAAATGTTTTTTAGGTGGAAACATATTTAAGCTACAACAAAAAAAATCTCATAACGAAGGGAGCATACAATTTTCTAGGCACACATTACTATACAATAAAGCCACACAAAACCTTATTATATAGGTAAATAATAAATACACAAACAAAAGACTTTTTATACTAAAACTAAGCTCAAGCAATTGAAAAGGCACATGTGGTTAAATACAGGCATACAACACACATACAGCGTGAAAGAGTCGAAATAAAGATATATACCATGAAAACATACCTGCACTAAATAGTTAAAAGAAGAAGTGAACTGACTGCCTCCAGAGTCCCAAAAACTACTTACCAGAAACACGACTCTTCTAAGTATTTTCATCCACACCAGCAAATAGTGATTAGCATTCAGCAAGCATGTATGAATCTACATCCAATTAACACATTAAAAATATAATGAGAAGTAAATTTAAAAAAGGTAAAGAAAATGGTTATTAATTTGTATGGTATGAAACTAATCAAAGAATTTACGTGCTATGCTTCCGACAACAAGCCATGGAACCCACTTGCTATTTCCCACTTCCATTTTCTTTAATTAGCCAACAAAGAAAAAAACATTAAATAATAAAAAAGAACATAAAAGTATGAAGATTTAGCTACAACACATGACAGAAAATACCTTAGCAGTAAGGGGCACCACTATCCATTGATCTGATTTTGTTTTAGCTCGTGAACGAGTAGTTATTCCTGTTGCCGTTATAAAGTCCAATAAAGGAGAGAATGCAATCAACGCAATATGGTATGCCAAGTAAAATTAACCTCAACAAGATGACCATGAACGTTGATGTTTCTCAAATCAACAAGTCTAGTCAAGATCAACAATTCAAATCCGTAGTCGTTACTTTTATTTGGTAGGCTCTCATAAATTCCCCTAGAATATATAAGCAACCAAACATGTCAATTGCCAGTTGAGTACAAATTGCAACCAGACTTATAATTCAAAAGGAATGGGGAAGATAACTATGCAAAATCATTCTTTGTATCACATAAAAATTGAACAAGGCAATCTAGATCATGGTCTCATTTTTTATACATTACATGTGAGTTTGACCAGAAAAGCTGAATGCTGAATTTGAGACATGGGGAAAAGAGTTCATAGAAAGTTTTATTCTTATGATTTCAAGTGCCTTCCACCGAACATCACACAATACGTAATATGAGTTAGTCATGTACCATGGTTGTGTGCTTCAGCATTTAAATAATGCAATGAGAACTGCCCCCCAAAACAATATGGTCAATTGAGCAGAAATGAAAACAGAAGCAAAATCTTAGTAATTCATGCAGCATTTATATATAGCAGTTAGTCTATGAACACTTGATGAATACTAAAATCGACATTTGCTAGATATAAAAGTTTATCAAAAGCATTAAAATGAACAAAAAACTCGAACAGAAAATTCATGAAAAAATCAAAAGAAAATCTAACATTAAGCTAACCAATCCAGTAAAGATTGTATGTGTCTGATAAGTGCAGTCGCAAGATCACTGATAAGTTGTGCCATCTGTTGAGACAAATATAAAATAAGTTGTAAACTGTAGCTACTAACAAAAAGTGATCAAGATTTTTCATCATGGTGTAAAAGCCTGGATAATAATAAAAATAACAACAGTAATAATGATAAACACATAAATTTTTACCACTGACGCTTCTCTGTTATTTCTCACATGTGTGTGGGTAGGCTTCTCTGGTTTTCTCAATTACCTAATTTAATTACTAAAGGCACTAGCACCATGAAGTCGGCAAAATCAAGTCATCTGATATTACAGAATATATTAGAATAAGCAATGAGTTCCACTAAGATGTGACTGAGTAAATCACCTTGAGGCTTAAGTCAAGTAGACTTCTCCAGTTATATTTATTAATCCACTGTTAGCAATGTGGAAAACCTGCATATATTCCCAAGGATTGACACAATATAGAGTAGAACTCGAGAAAATCAGAGGACAAATAGATCCAGGACCATCAGAATCATTTATTACCTCAATATGTCAGCAGCCAAGAGTATTTAGAAATTCAATATAACATGGTCATATCCAGATAGAGTTGCATCAGCTAAACTTCACTCCAAATAAGCAGCTGTTACCTAAGGGTATGTTTTAGAACTCAAATGAAAAGGTAGAAGTGCTTATTTTTTTGAAAAAGTTGGGTCACACCAACTTAAAAAATAAGCACTTCTACCCCCATGATTAGAAGTTGAAAACACCCCCTAAAAACAACATAGAAACTAACAATCAATTTCTGCTCAAACAGAAACGTCCAAACACATCCTTACCTGTCGTTGACAATATTCAAGCATAATCACACATTTCAAGCAAAAAGTGGAACGCCCCCCCCCCCCTTCCGCAAGAGATGTCGTTTTCGTTTCCCATGTCAGTGATCTTGGAGATGGCTGCACTGCACATTCAGGTTTCGATGTTGACAACGGCCTTGGAAAAGATGTAACTGTTGGTTGTTGAGTGTTGACCAGCATGAAGAAGAACGCGAGCCCCACCTCACTCCCCTCCCGCGAGAGATGTTGCTTCCCACTCGACAACAATCGTGATGTGGAGATGGCAGCACTGTGCAATCAACGACCTTGGAAGAGATGTGACTGTTGGTTGTTGAGTGTTGACCAATCTGAAGAACGCGAAGACTTCCCTCCCCCCAACGTTCCCCCTTTCCCCTCCCCTCCCGTGAAAGGCGTTGCTTCCAATGTTGACGATCATCGTGATGTGGAGATGGAAGCACTGAAATGGAGCGTTGGCATTGAAAACGGCATGGGAAGAGATGTGACTGTTGATTGTTGAGTGTTGACCAGCATGAAGAACGAGACCCCCACACCCCCAATGAGAGATGTTGATATCCATGTATGAAGATGCACCTTTTGGTTGTTGAGTGCTGACCAGTATGAAGAACGCGACGACCCCCCCCCCCCCCAACGTTACCCCCTTCCCCTCCCCTTCCGCGAGAAATGTTGCTTCCTATGTTGACGATCATTGTGATGTGGAGATGGACGCACTGAAATGAAGCATTGGCATTGAAAACGACATGAAAAGAGATGTGACTGTCGATTTTTTAGTGTGGACCAGCATGAAGAAGAACGCGACCCCCCCCCACCCCCACCCCACCCCTCCCGCGAGAGACGTTGCTTCCTATGTTGACGATCATTGTGATGTGGAGATGGAAGCACTGAAATGGAGCGTTGGCATTGAAAACGGCATGGGAAGAGATGTGACTGTTGATTGTTGAGTGTTGACCAGCATGAAGAACGAGACCCCCCCCACCCCCAATGAGAGATGTTGATATCCATGTATGAAGATGCACCTTTTGGTTGTTGAGTGTTGACCAGTATGAAGAACGCGACCACCCCACCCCCCTAACGTTACCCCCTTCCCCTCCCCTTCCACGAGAAATGTTGCTTCCTATGTTGACAATCATTGTGATGTGGAGATGGACGCACTGAAATGAAGCATTGGCAATAAAAACGCATGAAAAGAGATCTAACTGTCGATTTTTTAGTATGGACCAGCATGAAGATGTATGTGAAACCCCCCCACCCCAACCCAACTACGAGAGATTTTGTTGTCCATGTAGTTGCTGATCACCATGAATGTTGACTATTGCCTTGGAGAAAATGCACCTTTTGGTTGTTGAGTGCAGATCAGCATGCAGAACGCGAACACCCCCCCATCCCCCCACCCCCTTCGCGGGAGACGTTGCTACCTATGTTGACGATCATCGTGATGTGGAGATAGAAGCACTGAAAATGAAGTGTTGGCATTGAAAATGACATGGGAAGAGATGTGACTGTTGACCAGCATGAAGAACGTGAACCCACCCCCCCATCCCAACGAGAGATGTTGATGTCCATGTATGAAGATGCACCTTTTGGTTGTTGAGTGTTGACCAGTCTGAAGAACACGACGACTCCCCCCTTCCCCCCTCCTCCACAACGTTCCCCCTTCCTCCCCTCCCATGAAAGACGTTGCTTTCTATGTTGACGATCATCGTGATGTGGAGATGGAAGCACTGAAATGGAGAATTGGCATTGAAATTGGCATGGGAAGAGATGTGACTATTGATTGTTGGGTGTTGACCAGCATGAAGAACGTGAACCTCCCTCCCCCCTCCCCAACGAGAGATGTTTCCATGTATGAAGATACACCTTTGGGTTGTTGAGCGCTGACCAGTATGAAGAACGCGACGACCCCACCCCCCCCCCTCAACGTTCCCCCCTTCCCCTCCTTTCCTCGCAAAGAGACGTTGATTCCTATGTTGACGATCATTGTGATGTGAAGATAGACGCACTGAAATGAAGCGTTGGCATTGAAAACGGCATGAGAAGATATATGACTGTTGATTTTTGAGTGTGGACCAGCATGAAGAAGAACGTGAACCCCCCCAACCCAACCCAACTACGAGAGATGTTGTCCATGTAGCTGTTGATCACCGTGAATGTTGACTATTGCCTTGGAGAAGATGCACCTTTTGGTTGTTGAGTGATGATCAGCATGGAGAACACGAACACCCATCCTTCCCCTCCCCTCCCGCGAGAGGCCTTGCTTCCTATGTTGACAATCATCATGATGTGGAGATGGAAGCACTGAAAATGAAGTGTTGGCATTGAAAACGATATGGGAAGAGATGTGACTGTTGACCATCATGAAGAATGCGAACCCACCCTCCCACCCCAACGAGAGATGTTGATGTCCATGCATGAAAATGCACCTTTTTGGTTGTTGAGTGTTGACCAGTTTGATCAGCATGAAGAACACGAACACCCCTCCTTCCCCTCCCCTCCCGCGAGAGACGTTGCTTCCTATGTTGACGATCATCATGATGTGGAGATGGAAGCACTGAAAATGAAGTGTTGGCATTGAAAAAGATATGGTAAGAGATGTGACTATTGACCAGCATGAAGAACGCGAACCCACCCTCCCACCCCAACGAGAGATGTTGATGTCCATGTATGAAGATGCACCTTTTTGGTTGTTGAGTGTTGACCAGTCTAAAGAACGCGACGACTCCTCCCACCCCACCCAACGTTCCCCCCTCCCCCTTCCCCTCCCCTCCCGTGAAAGACTTTGCTTCCTATGTTGACGAATCATGCCGTGATGTGGAGATGGAAGCACTGAAATAGAGCGTTGGCATTGAAAATGGCATGAGAAGAGATGTGACTGTTGATTGTTGACCAGCATGAAGAACGTGAACCCCACCCCTCCCGTGAGAGACATTGCTTCCTATGTTGACGATGAAAATGAAGTGTTGGCATTGAAAACGATATGGGAAGAGATGTGACTGTTGATCAGCATGAAGAACGCGAACCCACCCTCCCACCCCAACGAGAGATGTTGATGTCCATGTATGAAGATACACCTTTTTGGTTGTTGAGCGTTGACTAGTCTGAAGAACGCGACGACTCCCCCCACCCCACCCAACGTTCCCCCCCCTCCCCTCCCCTCCCGTGAAAGACGTTGCTTCCTATGTTGACGATTATGCCGTGATGTGGAGATGGAAGCACTGAAATGGAGCGTTGGCATTGAAAACGGCAGGAGAAGAGATGTGACTCTGTTGATTGTTGACCAGCATGAAGAACGCGAACCCCCCCCAACGAGAGATGTTGATGTCCATGTATGAAGATACACCTTTTGGTTGTTGAGTGTTAACCAGTATGAAGAATGCGACGACCCCCCTCCCCCAACGTTCCCCCCTTCCCCTCCCCTCCCGCGAGAGACGTTGCTTTCTATGTTGACGATCATTGTGATGTGGAGAGTGTGGCCCCCTCCTCCCCACCCCACCCCACCCCACCCCAATTACGAGAGATGTTGTTGTCCATGTAGTTGCTGATCACCGTGAATGTTGACTATTGCCTTGGAGAAGATACACCTTTTGGTTGTTGAGTGCTGACCAATATGAAGAACGCGGCGACCCCCTCCCCCCAACTTTCCCCCCTCCCCTTCCCCTCCCCTTTCGCGAGAGACGTTGCTTCCTATGTTGACGATCATTGTGATGTGGAGAGTGTGGACCAACATGAAGGAGAACGCAAACCCCCCCGCCACACCACCCCAACTACGAGAGATGTTGTTGTCCATGTAGTTGTTGATCACCGTGAATGTTGACTATTGCCTTGGAGATGATACACCTTTTGGTTGTTCAGCATGAAGAACCCCCCCTCCCCCCCAACCACGCGACGAGAGATGTTGTTGACCATGTAGCTGATCACCGTGAATGTTGACTACTGCCTTGGAGGAGATGCACCTTTTGATTGATGATTGACCAGCATGAAGGAGAATGTGCGTGACCACCCCCCCCCCCCCACGAGATATGTGCCCATGTAGCTGATCACCGTGAACGTACAAATCAAACAGAAGTATTACTAATTTACTATAATCGCTCAAACAAATAAATATAACCAAGGGCTATTTGAATTGTACAAATCTTACTAAAGATCCTGATATTGAAAATGAACACAAGGACATTGTTTCAGTTGCAGCAGATCTGGTGATACGACGAAACTCAGGCTTTTGCAATTTAAACTATTTTTAAAATATAGGTTAGACATGCACATGACAAAAGATAACAAGAGTGTGACAACAGAGAAACTAACAACCAACTTCTGCTCAAACAGAAACGTCCAAACACATCCTCACCAGTCGTTGACAATATTCAAGCATAATCACACATTTCAAGCAAAAATCTACGTCATATCAAATTTTTTTTTTAAAAACATTCTACAGTTTGCAGTATGTTGCCACACACAGACTCAAGCAATTGAAAAGCCTGTTTAGATAAGTTACTTAGACAAGAAAATAAACAAAAGACTAGTCAACAAATCAGATTAGATAGTAGTCCCGGCAGACCACCATTAAAATTTATGCATCAACTAATTATGAAAGGACATGTAATTAAATATAGGCATGCAACACACATACAACATGAAAGAGTCCAAAGAAAGATACCTGCACCAAATAGCTAAAAGAAGCAGTGAACTGATGACCGCCTCCAGAGTCCCAGAAACTACTTACCAGAAACACGACTCTTCTAAGTATTTTCATCCTCATCGGATAATAATGATTAGCAACCAGCAAGCAGGTATGAATCTATATCCAATTAACACATAAAAAATATAATGAGAAGTAAATAAGGAAAATGGTTTTTAATTTGAACCATAGTTATTAATGGCGCAAGGCGCCACAAGGCGAGAAGCAGCGCCTAGCGCCTTAGGCGCGCCTGGAGCCTTAGGCGCTCGCCTTGCATCCCTGGAAAAAACAACATAAGACCTTGATAATTTCTTAGTAAACCTAACCATGGCTTCTGTAGCAATACCCCAAGTCAAATTTTCACCTTGGTGAACCAACTCATCTTCATCTTCCATTAGACCAATCACCCACTCATTACTTTCATCTATATCCCTCAAAGAGATACGCACGATTATACTTGATAAAAAGTGAATCTTGAAACCCTAGATGTGATTCACTTAAATATTAAGACTTAAGAGATAGTATTTTTTATTATTCTGATGTTATTTGACAAATAAAAAAATGTTTTTTTTATTTCAAACCCTAGATGTACGCAAGGCACGCCTTAGGCGCGCCTTTTGCCGAGTCAAGGCGCCGAAAGGCGCCCCCAGGCGAGCGCCCAGAAAATCCCAACCGCCTGGGCCTATGGCAGGCGCGATGGCTGGCGCCCCGAGTGCCTGGCGCCTCAGGCGCGCCTTTAATAACTATGATTTGAACGATATGAAACCAATCAAAGAATTTACGCGTTCTGCTTCCAACAACAACTCATGGAATCCACTTGCTATTTCCCACTTCCATTTTCTCTAGCCAACAAGAGGAAGCTGTGACAGCTTCAAAGGAAAAAAACACATGAAATAATAAAAAAGAAAATAAAAATATGAAGCTATAGCTACTACACATGACAGAAAATACCTTATCAGGAAGGCGCACCACTGTCCATTCATCTGGTTTTGTCTTAGCACGTGAACGGGTTGTCATTCCTGCTGCAGTTATAGAGTCCAATAAAGGAGAGAGTTATATGTAATGCAATCAACGCAATATGGAGTAAAATTCAACCTCAACAAGATGACCTTGAACGTTGATGTTTCTCAAATAAACATGTTTAGTCAAGATCAACAATGTCAAATCCGTAGTCGTTCCTTTTATTTGGCAAGCTCTCGGAACTTCACCTAGAATATAAAAGCAACCAAACACGTCAATTGCCAGTTGAGTACATATTGCAACCAGAATTATAATTCAAAAGGAATAGGGAAGATATCTATGCAAAATCATTATTTGTATCACATATAAATTGAACAGGGCAATCTAGAACATGGTCTCATTTATTATACATTACATGTGAGTTTGATAAGAAAAGTTGAATGCTGAATTTGAGACATGAGGAAAAGAGTTCATAGAAAATTTTATTCTTATGATTTCAAGTGCCTTCCAGCAAACAGCACACAGCATATAATATGAGTCAGTCATGTACCATGATTGTGTGCTTCAGCATTTAAATAATTCAATGGGAACTGCCCCCTAGAAAGTATGGTCAATTGAGCAGAAATGAAAACAGAAGCAAATCTTAGTTCAATTGCTCAAGTTAAAATTCATGCAACATTTAGATAGAGCAGTCCGACTATCTTCAAATTGATAAGATTGAACACTTGATGAATACTAAAATCGGCATTTGCTAGATAAAAAGTTTATCAAAAGCATTAAAATGAACAAAAAACTCGACCAGGAAATTCATGGAAAAATTAAAAGTAAATCTACCTTTAAACTGGCCAATCTAGTAAAGACTGCATGCGTCTGATAAGTGCAATCGCAAGATCACTGATAAGCTATGCCATCTGCAGAGACAAATATAAAATAATTTGCAAACTGTAGCTACTAACAAAAAGTGATCAAGAGTTTTCCAAATCATGGTCTAGAAGCCTGCATAATAATAATAACATCAACAGTAATAAAGATAATATAAACAGAAACATTTATCACGGAGGCTTCTCTGATATTTCTCACGTGTGTGGATAGGCTACTCTGTTTTTTTCTCAATTACCTAACTTTTCATTACTAAAGGCTCTTGCACTAGGAAGTCGGCAAAATCTGATATTATATTAGAATAAGCAATGAGTGCTAATCACTAAGATGTGAATGAGTAAATCACCTATGAGGCTTAAGTCAAGTAAACTCATAATAAATCCAGGATCAAACCTTATAAGAAAAGTGCAGATAATATTATTAGAGGAAAGTTTAATCGAGAGAAAGTAGAAGTAACCTCAATGTGTTGAAGGACAACTCTAGCATTAGAATCAAAGGGAGCTTGATATGCTGCTTCTTTCACCACATCAACTGGAGCACTCTGCAAAACCAAGCATTAGTATTCCAGTCACATGCAATTGCAAACACCTATTCTAAGGTTTATTTGAGTTCTTCAACAGGAGAACAGTCAATAGCACTGTAACAAGATCCAGAGAACCTGCAACTAAGAAATAAGGCTGTTGGTGTGGCCGAGCATTGTAGAAAATATAATCAAATATAAAATTCTTTAAATTTGAGAGAGACAGAGAGAGATGAATTACCTCGATTGTAACCTCCGACTTCAATCGACAATTTGGGATTCAAATTCATCTGCTTCCCCACCATCACATATAAAACCTCCTCTCCGCCATTGAATTTGCGGATGATTTCTTCAACTAATCGCTCAGCGGAGAGGGATGGGGATGTTTTATAGGTTTGCAATTAGGGTCGGGTCGTTTTCTTTAATTCAAGTTTCTTTTACGCAAAACCCAACATTAATTTCCTTTTCTAATTTATTTTCCGTTTCTTTTACGCGGTATTTTTTTTACTTTCCATATTGAAACATCCAGCTAACCTTTTTTTATCCAACGGTCTACTTACAGCTGTAATTTCTTGTTTAATTCTGTGTTTTACGCCTATATTTTTAACAACACGAGTTATTGAATTTCCATTTTCCAACGTTCTTCTTGACATGTTGTAATTTTCTTGTTTAGTTTCCATCTTTCTTTGATTCTCTAGTGGACTGCAAAATATTATCAGTATGTTTAGTGTGAAACTTTTCATGTATAAAAATCTATTAAATTGTCCTAAATCAATCATTTACATTCTAAACACTAAATAATGAACCATAAATTATGATCAATTTGGGCCGGGTGAACCATGAATCACTTGGGCCGAGTGAACCATGAACCACTCAATTTTATCTTACCTTCACCAATTACAGAATTTGGTTGTAAATTAAAATATTTTTATGTATGAAAATTTTCATAGTAGACTTTGTCTATAAATTAATTGTCCAATCATAACCTTGTATCACACAGGTTCAGTTACTAGTGTTAATATAAAATTTAATACTTTACATTAGATTAATATTTTAGAAGATATTTTATTTCTTACATAATTGTATTGTTTATAGACAAAGTCTAGAATACAAATTTATATACATGCAAATCTCAATTGAGACCCAATTTTGACCCAAAAATTCGTGGAAGGTCAATTACTCCAACCCGCTCCAACCCTTCAACCCGCATATGTATATATTAGGCTGATTGGGCTTAATTTCGTTTAAGTGGGCCTACCAATCGTCGCTTCGTTTCCTATTGCCGTCGATGACTCGCTGCCGTCATTGTCCACTGTAGTTCTCATCGTCGCCGTCTCAAGGATGAGAGCGGTTTTTCTCAGAGAATCAGCGGTTAAAATAGAACGAACATGAACAATCGTTTTCATTCCTCAAAGATTTGGATAATTTCCTATTGAAAATTGCAAGAAACCAGGTACGTATTCAATCCAATCACTTCTCCCCTGTAATTTACTCTGTATTAACTCTATTATTTTTGAAGTTTTAATTTTTTAAATATACAGTAGGTTGCTCAACTATTTTGCTAACTGAACCGGTAGTCCAAGCCTTGAATTCCAGCCGTGACTCCATTGATGCCCAGATTCAGCAAACAAGTTTCAATAGATTATGGTAATTAACAAATCACTCACTGAAGAAGCATAATAATGGAATTATTGTCAATGCATCCCACTGCTATAAGTGCGATAATATGGTTAAACGAATATTGCACAGGTTTTGATCCTCATGGAGAAGAAGATCCTTTAGTCGAACCTTCCAATAACCAATTTTTCTTATGTTCTAAATATAATATTGTTATGTTTTTACATGTAATATTGTTACGTTTTATTTGTAATACTACTCCAAATTTGCATTATTCCCTTCTAATTTTAACTTGATTATGAATTTTAATTGGAACCAAGTTGTCAGAGAATGTTGCTATGTGCTTGAATATGTAATATTGTTTGTTTTATGATGTAATACTGAATACATTAACATGTGATACTGTAATTCTATACATTTAATTTAAAGCGTATTGTATTCCTTATAACTTAATATTGTGTGTATTTAGATGTTATACTGTAAATAGAAGGTGACACCAGTAGGTGGCAAAAAAAATGACAAGAAATGGACAAAGTTTCATGTGCAATTGGTGCACGGATTTAACTGGTGCGCTCGCCCCAACCCTACCCGTGTATCCACAGAACATGCTTAATATATTCAATGGGTCAAATATTTTTTTAAAATAGGTCATTCAATTACATGAGTGTACGGTGCACTTGAGTGAACAAGAGACCTACTCCAAGAAATAAGTAAGAAGAATGAGTCAAAGAATAATAATGATGAAGTTGTGGATGATACAAAACAAATATTTAAAAGTGAAACGAAATGCATTTCATTTTGAAAAAGAAAATATTAAAAAGTTTTTCAACTGATTTGCAAAGCAATTTTTTTTTTTTTTTAAAAAGGATGAAATGATGATTTACTATATTGCAAAAAAATCTAGCCATAAAGTCATAGCAAAATAAAAATAAAAATTACAAAGTAGGAGTTGAGCCCAAGACCTCCCACTTGAAAACCAATTACCCAACCAATCAGAAAGAATAAATTTAGGTCGATTTCTACTATTATATATATATATATATATATATATTATCCCAAAGATTTTTTCTCAATTCATTATTATTTGTTAATATTTTTTTCAAAGATTCGTTTTTGAATTTGGCAAAGAATTTTTTTTTTCCAAAGATCAAGATTTATTTTCCCATTATTATTTGTTAATATTTATTCCAAAAAAAATCTATTTTTTTTTTAAAGATTTTTTCTCAATTCATAATAATTTTTAATATTTTTTATAAATATTTATTTCTTAATTTGAAAATATTTTTTTGCGGAAAAATCCAATGATTTTTATATTTGAGCCGGTTTATGTTATTATATATATAGATTTAAATTTAAATTTGCATTATACCGTTGGGTTATGGTTCCAAAATCCATGTGGGTTGGGCTTATGTTATATTGGGTCGTGCATCCTAGTCCATATCGTTTTAGGGCGAGCATGTATTCTTTTGGGCCGAGCTCATTACTCTTCCTGAACCTCCCATGTCCAACCCCATTGATAAGTCACTAAAATTTGAGTGCTTATTTTATGTTTGGGATTAAATTTTTTGTAGTCCAATAACTTGACATCATTTTGAAATTGGTCCCGATTGTTTTGACTTTTTTATTTTGATTTTGTAATTTTGTGAAAATTTTTAAATTGGTCCAAGTGACCTGCAATAGCAGACCACCTAGCCAGTCAATACACATGTGACCTTTTATTTGACATTTACTTGCATGTGACAATGTTGATTGATTTTGCATTATTTATTTTAATAATTTATTAAATTAGTAAAAAAAGAATAAAATTAAAAAAATTATATATTCTTCAAATTATATTACTGAATTTTTTTTTATGTAAAATTATACTCCCTCCGTCCTAATTTTGATTGGCCAAATACTATAGACGCGAAGATTAAGAAAAAGTGAGAGATAATAGTATTAAATGGTGTAAAATGGGTAAAGTGAGTTTGATGGAGGGAAATAATAGTATTAAATGGTGTAAAGTGAGTTTGGTGGAGAGAAATAATAGTACTATTAAATAGTATTTAAAGTTGTTTGATTTGCTTTATAATTTTATTAATTTTCGTAATACATTTAAATACCCTAAAATAAATTAAATTTTACCAAATCGTTGTAAAACTTAAATTAAAATTTTTGGAATACCTTAAAGTAAATTCAATAAAAAAAATTATGACCGTTAAATTTGTAAAAATTAAAAACTTTAAGATTTTAAAAAGGTTGTAATATAAATAAAATTAAAATAAAACTTTTAAAAAAGAATTATACTAGACTTTTTAAAATTTAAATAATTTTTTTAATGTTTTATTTTTATTTATTTATATTACAGCTTTGAAATCTGAAGATTTTAATTTTTACAAATTTATCGGTCATAAGATTTTTTTAATGAATTAATTTTAAGATATTCCAAATATTTAAATTTAATTTTTAAAATAATTTAGCAAAATTTAATTTACTTGAGGGTAATTAAAAATTTTAATTAATAGAATTATAAAATTAATTTTTTTTAATAATATAAATTTTTATACAAAAAAATCAATAGCATAATTTGAGAATATATTAAAAAAAATTAAAATATTCAGATTTTATAATTTTTCTACTAATTTAATGAATTATTAAAACAAATAATGTTACATTAACATAAAAATTAAATAAATATTGTCACATGTAAAAAAAAGGTCAAACAAAGTGTTACATGTACATTGATTAGATAGGTGACCTACTATTGCAGGTCACCTGGACCAATTTTAAAATTCTCATAAACTCATCGGACCAAAATTAAAAAGTCAAAACATTCGAGATCAAATATTTCAAAATGAGAATAAGTTATCGGACTATAAAAAATTTAATCCATTTTATGTTTCATCATTTTCAGTTGATTGATTTAGGTTGTTTGCAAATTTCCACTTTGAGATATAAGTACTTGTTTAAAATAATAATAAATATATATATATATATAAGTGCTTATTAAAAAACAAAATCTTACACTAGTTTTTCATAAAGTAAATTATAATTATAATATAATTAGCAGTAACAGCCTTATGCATGATAGATGGTTGTAGTAATATTTCATTAATACCTCATGCTAAACTTAAATATTAATTTGTATGACAAAAACTCGTATGAGAAGGTCTTGTACATGAGATGAAAAAATAGCACAAATCAATATCCATCATTTTTAATATGGTAAAGCGTTATGCCCAGATTACACACCCCATCTCATTGCAAAATTGTTTCATGCTAGTGTAGCTCATTAATAATTGGTTCTGAAAATTTTCAACTTTGGGATGCATAAAATTACAAAATATTGCACATTAATTATAATTTCGTAATTATAAAATGGCCATATAGTACCACCATTTCATGTTTAATGGTTCTAGTAATATTTCATTAATACCATATGTTTTATAATTCCCAACTTTTAAATACTTAACCATCTCCCATCTAATCCTCATATTTGACCCAAAATCGATCGAACGAGAAAAAAATTATAATCAAATTAAAGCTGGTAACATGTCTTTATCAATACAAGATGTGCACTGTTTATATAAAAATTGAGGCAATTAAGAGTTTAAAAAATGAATCTTCACTAAATTTCTTAACTAATTATCTCATATAACCAGTGTAAACGGTATGATACGATCAGTTTAATCTCGCAAAAACAATATTAAAAATAAAATACGAGATTTGAACATAATTCAAACAAGCTGAGTAACACTTGTGTGATGCACAACTAATATTATTCAAAGAAAACCATTAATAATGACCAACAAAAAATAAATAAAAATAAATAACATTATTCAGTAAAAATTAAATAACTCATACATATAGCAATTTACCCTACAAACAAATGCATCATAATATGTGAATTAAAAACATGATTTAATTTACCATTTGAATTTGATAATCACAAGAAAAACATCAAATTAATTCCACACATATCCCAATTAAACCGAAAAAAGAAAAAGAAAAAAAATGCGCCAAAACTAGCATTGATTACTCCAGCCTGCAGCAGTTTCAGCCAACATCAACTTATCAATAGCCACAATGTCTCCAAACCTGTAAGAAAACCTAACCGTACCCTGCGATTCAACGCTTCCTTTTTTTGCACAGGCAGGCTCAAAATGGCACTTCCGCCGTTAGAAGTGGCGTGTTCAAAAAGCTCTTTCAACGAAGTGTGAACTTCCCCTATGTACCTGTCGCACGCAAGCCTCCTCCGGCTGAAGAGTTTCACGACCAGCATGGTGTTGTAGTGTTGTACCATGGACTCGTTCAAGGAGTACTTCATCGTGTAATTCCACGCCGGATTCTCCGACCCGTGGTAGTCGGTGGGGGTACGTTTGTAACCGTGCTCCGGTCCCCCGATTGAAACCCTGGCGTAGACCTTTATACGGCATAATCTTGGGTAGTTTTCTAGGTTGGTGGCGGATATCACCGTTATTTCGAATGCTCTGCACTCCATGGTGTGTAATTTGATGATGATGATGAGAGATTTTGACGTACGGAGTAGGAAGTTTTGTGGAAATATATTATAATTCAGTATTCCAAGGTGTTTTTACAATGAAAACAGGGCATCTATTTATACTAGATGGAGTAGTATTAAAGGAACGTAAAAGGAAATTCTAATTTTGGTGGGTCACCACAAAATGTATGTAATTTAAAGAGGGTGTTAAAAAGGGATTTAAAGAGGGATATCTATTTTGTGAGAGCTTTAAAGAGAGATATTACCCCTCTTTAAAATGGGCGTCGGCAATGGTGTAACGAGGGTAAAATAAAACCGTCGTTAAATTAAAGAGGGTTTTGGCGACCGTACTGACATGTGTCAGTTAGCGAGGGTTGAAAACCCTCTCCTATTAACGAGCGCATAAACGCTCGCTAAAACCCTTGTCCCATTTCCCGAGGGAGGTGAAAACCCTCGTCCCATGTAGTCAAATATTCCGGAAATATAACGAGGGTTATATTCCCTCGTCCCATTTCCCGATGATTTTAAAGAGGGTTTTAAGCCCTCGTTTTCTGGAGAAAAAATGCAAAAACGGAACAGGCGGGTTTCGAACCCCCGTCGCGAGCCCACCAACGCATCCACACAACCACTTGGACACTCGAATTACTGTACTTTAAGTCCAATATAGGCAATTTTCGCACCCATAAAGTATCGAACACGCGACCTCCCGGTATGTGGAGGTCTTGCGTGTTTCGTCAAACCGTTTAGGCACGACTAGTTACTTGACATTAATGCCTTTCTAATTGTATATATATTATATATATATATGTATGTATTGTATATTTATATGTTATTTCTTAATTATACTCCACATTTATAATACAAATGTTTATTATATATATATATTATATATATATACATACACACACATTTTAGTTTAATTAAAATATTTATAATTAAATTATAAAATAAATAATATATAATATTCTTCTATATACTTATTAATATGAATAATTTTTTTGTAAAAATAATATTTTAATATTCTTCTTCACAATTTACTAACACTATATATGTACACTTATATATTTTTATTAACACTATATATTTTTTTAAATTATTATTAAAATATTTTTAATAAAATTGTCAAATAATCACTTTTATATTGTCTTTCACTATAATCACTTTATTAAAATATTTTTTTGTTAATTAACATGATTGCAGGCCAAGAGTTGAACGGCTCATTTCTCAGAAATTAAACTACAGCAATGACATATATACGTTTAATAAATTGTGGCTGAGGAAGAAATTAAGGGTTTAAGGTCTCCTCTATCTAGCTAGTGTGTGTATATATATATCTACTAAATTTATTCATATACATGTATAATAGTCATATGAAGTTTTTTTTTTAAAAGAAAAAAATACATATGAAGTTCGATATTATCTTTTTTGGTGTAGTACGTATAACGTGTGTCTGACTTCAACACTAATTAAAACAATTTCAAATGGTACAAATTATTTTTGAAATTTATGGTGAGGTTGGCCTCATAAGAAATTGAATATTGCATCTAATAGTACTAATTACCAAAAAGATGCCCGTTTACTGGTTATATAAATTAACACTAAAGCAACTTGTTTGACTAATTAAATTCAAATTACACTAACTAAATTATATATTATTATAATTTTATATATTAATAAAGCGACTTGCAATTAATATATATAATATTTGTGGTTCAAATTGGATTAGTCTGTCATGTTTCCAATTAGCGTGCCAACAGGGATGAGTCGGTATATAATTATAGCTCTTTGTTGACTCAAAAGTTGACTTAAATCTTGATTGTCAATGGTCTAATAATTTGTTCAGATTATGCATAATTTTTTTTAAAGAGACTTAATTGTCGTAAAATTTGGAATTATTTTACGAAATTGTAGGTTGTGAAACTTATTGATAACTTGAAATGACAATCTGCACCTTAGAATACGTATATATGATCCGTTCTTTCAATCTGTCCTTTTGAAATGACAATCTACAACTTATGTTAAAAAAAAAAAATACTTCCTCCGTCCCAATAAACGTGCACATTTATTATTTTCACGTGTTTTTGCGAATGAATTTTTTATTAGTATTTAAAATGATAAAATAATTTTAAAATATGCATGCAATAGATGAGAGGTAGGTCTATAATACTCCTCTTTAAAAATAACTTTATCATTTGAAATACTAATACACAACTCGCTCACAAAAACTCGATAATAAAGTAAGTGTTCACGCTTTTATGTAATGAAGGTAGTATCTTTTTCATTCAATTAATATTGCATTATTTTATACATTCAGTAATATTTTATAGGCGATCAAGAGTCCAGACATAATTAGAATAGTAGACCAAATTCATAAACTGTAGTTATAGTGTTGTCTTTTTCTGTAGATAAAGTCAGTTGTAATTAGTTTTTTCTAGATGGTTTAGAAATAAATCATTGTACATATATAATTTAAGAGATCAATAACTATTTCCAATACTTTAACAACAATATTTCTAAGCTAATATCATCTAAAATCTTGTTTGAGAATAATATATCCAAACACATTAACATATATATGCAGGGGCGGAGCTATATCCCCACCCCACCCCACCTTTCCTTTTTTTTACAATATATTTTATCTATATTATATTAATATAGTTTTTGTACCAATGCGATGCACGATAATATATTTTTTAATTAATTATTTACTTTGTGTAGTTGTGGTAAAATCATGATAAAAATAATTTTGAATAAAATCAGACATTTTATATATACGTTGAGGTGTTTGTGTAGGAAGCAATTTGACAATGATATAATTGAGTTTTCATATGATTTTATGCATGGTACGTGTATTTGGGATGGGGGAGCAATGCCACTTTCACAATTAGATATTTAGAATCATTCAATTACAAATTTATGTTCACTTCAAAATAATGTAGCATGTCAAAATTCAAATTAAAGAAAAATAACCAAAGTGGTTTTATTATGTATCACAATATTGGTAAATACCATTTCTGCTATCTTCCAAACGCAATATATATAATTGTATAGCTAGATATGCGTTGCACTCGATATGCTACAATTTGTAAATTTTCAATTTGCAATCGGATTAGATATCCTCTAAAATTGAGTTCAAAATGAATTATATCAATGTTAGGTATAATACTACTATTTAAAAATGAAACATGAGAACAACAATATTTTTTTAAAAAAATATATGTAAAATATTTTACGGATCTAGAATTTGTGAAATATGACCCTTCAAAATTAACACAGAGTGAAAAATTCACAATTCATGTGCAGGTCAAATGGATATTTTCTTGTCTGTTGTCGCGAGTTATTTTTTATCGAGAGTATTATGTGGCTAATTTGATAACAACTCACAAACAAAACATGTACGTGTACGATAAGCTGTAAATAAGATGAATTTGTTGACCCAGTTCGTCAGGAAATGACTACTCTGGGGGCATTCCAAGCCAGGATGTGGTATTGCGAGTTTTACACGTACAATATTTGATACACCTTATGAAGATGAATCATTACAGATGAAGATAATTTGGAGAGTTAGCCACTGAGTGCTAGGGTTTCTAGTATGAATAAATGATCACTCGAATTTTTCTGTTCCTCACCTCTCAAGTGTGGGTATGACTCTTTCTGGGAAATTTTTCTGAACCCTTCTCTTCTTCTTTTTTCTTCCTTTTATAGCACTCCGACAAGCATGAGCTAGGTTGGCAAGCATGAGCTGGAGACTTCGGGTCATGCAAGAATCCAGGTGATATTGCCACGTTCCCAACTTCGCCTTCTAGATTGATCTTGGAGCTTGCTTGTATGTAAGGTACTCTTTTGGTCGTCCAAATTAATCTTTTGCTCGGTTGGATGCTTTGTTCGCCCCTTTTATCATGTCGGTTTATCTTTGAAATCTTGGCCTCCTCGAGCATACTGAGCCCTCAGGATGTCCGGGTCTTCGGGATATCTGAGTGTTAAGCACTCTGACCCTTCAGGATGCCTGAGTCTTCAGAATGTTGTGCTGCGAGCATACTGACTTTCAGGATATCTGAGTTGCGAGCATACTGACCCTCAGGATGTCTGAGCCTTTCAGGATATCTGAGTTGCGAGCATACTGACCCTCAGGATGTCTGAGCCTTTTAGGATATCTGAGTTGCGAGCATACTGACCCTCAGGATGTCTGAGCCTTTGAGGATATCTGAGTTGCGAGCATACTGACCCTCAGGATGTCTGAGCCTTTTGGCCGCCTGAGTCCTCAGATTTGCTCGTGGCCTCCATGACTTAGCTCATCTGATTCCTTCTTTCCTGACCTGAGTGGTGAGTGTTTGTTTTGGGCGTCAAGTGGCGAACTGGTCGAACAAACTTGTTTGGTCAACGGACGGCGAGCACACTCGTCCACTGGGTATGATTATTTTAAAGAATATTACACGTGTCGCTCTTACGTGTTCGATTAATCCTGAGTTATTATATCGAACACAACAATACCCCTCAGCCAGGTCGCTTTGTATTCAACATGGGGCCCGGCTGTTATAATCTTATTGGGCCATAGTCGATGTCGTTTCGTATTCTGTGCCAGATTTTCAAAATTGATTTCGGTATCTATATATATATAATACATTTCACCGCCTTAAACCCTTTTCTCCTTCCTTGTTCTTTTTTGCCTCAGTCTTTCGATTTTTTCCTGTGTCTGAAAATTTCCGGCGAGGGCTTCATCATTCCTTGAAGAATCTTTCTCGTAATCGTCACGATTCTTTCTTTATTGCGATTATGGCCTCTTGCTCAAACTTCTTACGTTCCCTGAATCGGACCACCATAGTTCTTCTTCCCCCTCATAGCGTAATCCCCAGTAGCGACATTCACGCCCGGAGATTTAATGTCTCGGATTCAGGATTTCGCTGGCAAATTCGGCAGCCGTTTGCCGTTCTTTCCTCCGATTCCGACGAAGCCCTAAATGAATTGGATAGGGACTTGGTCCGTAATGATTTTTCGGACGATTCGATTGATAATTCTTTTCCCCAAATTCAAATTAGATCTCGGGCTATTGATAATGTTGATGAAAATAGGAATGACGATGTTGTGAGGGGGGAAATTTTGATGGCTGTGAATGTAGCCGGATCGAACATAGGGGTAGGTGGTGAGCAAAATTCTGAGCTTGATATACCTGTTGGTGTTCCTCATAGTCCAACATATAACGAGTATAATGCTCGATATAGTTTCGATTGGCCCGAGCAACCTCATAGGATTAGGGTCGAGAATGAGTACCCAGCGAGCAAGATAGCGAGCATAATTGATGCAGATATGCTCACTCGGCTGCATAGGAATTACGAAACCCCCAAGGATGTCTTTTTCTGGGCACCGGATCCTGATGAGCGGGCTGACCAACCCCCGAAAGGTTGTGTCGCTGTGAATTTGGACACCATGGAAGCTGGCCTTCGATTCCCCCTCCATCCGGCCATCACCCATTTGCTCGTGGAATGGAACATCACCATCACACAGCTTAAACCGAATGGGTGGCATATGATCATGAGCTTCCTGACTTTGTTCGTCAAAATGAAGCCAAGATACTATCCCTCCGCAGCTGAACTTGCTCGATTGGTGCACCTGACCCGTCCGAAGGGCGAACATGGGTGGCTATTCATGCAAGTTAATGCCAAGTGCAAAATTATTGAGGACGTGCCGAACAAAATCAGTGATTGGAAAGAGAAGTTCTGGTTCGTTGGGGGCGATTGGAAGAGCCCGGCTTCTGGGAGCGAACCAGATGCTCGATTAGACATCCCTACTGACTTCAGAGTGTACCAAAGTAAGTAATTTTGTGTCTTTTGTCCTTCAATTTGAACTGATTTTAACTTGCTCTTTATTTCAGGGATTCTAGCTGCGACGGACAAGGAGACAAACGACGGCTATTTTAGCAGCGTTTGGCAAATTGATCTGGAGTCTCGCTCGGAGCGATCTGTGAGAACTCTGAACACCGCCGATCAGAGGAAGAAAGGAGGTTTGTTCGTGCCTCCTCATCATCTTGCTGCTGTTAATCCTGCTGGTAAGAATTGCTTCTTGTATTTGTATAAGTTTTGTGCCATTTTGCTCGCTGTTACCCTTTTGTGCGTACTGAATTATTTTGTTTATAGCTTTCCCCGCTGTGACCGTTGCTGTGAGTACATCCGAACATACTGAGATGGCTCGGAGAAAAAAGCGCCACGAGGAGCTTGCTTTCGGATTCGAAAGCATGCGGGAGGCTCGGCCGAACAAACGAGGAGAGGCGAAAGCAGAAGCGAAGCGAGGCCAAAACATCCCGTCGGTCTGGGGAATCAAACCGACCGCAAAAGGAGTACCGATCGGCCGAAAGAGGGAATAGCGAAACAAGCCCGGCCCGAAGAGGCCAGGATGGAAATCGCCGCGAGGGGCGGCGAACAAACTACGACGCGAATCGCGGCGAACAAGCTCGACGAAAGACGCGAGGTAGGGTGACTCGGACCCCTACTTCGAGGCGTGATCGAAGCTGCCTCCGTGGTCGGTCCATTTTAAATTGTCGAAATGGAGGTTGGCACATCTTCTCCACTGTGGACCCCGATCATGGACTCCGTTGAATCCCCGAGCCGGTCCCCGGGGATAGATCATTCTTGGGATGGGATCCTATCGTGTGAATAGGTATAATTTGTTCGCCTTCTTCACCTTTGATTAATTACGCTTCATTTTTTTCATATTGTTTGCTGGTATATGTGTAGGTTGAGCGGGTTGGCTCCTCGATGCCCAATCAAAAACTATTTCGCCGAAAGTGTTCGCAAGGTTCCGCATTCCCGAGCATGTTCAGAAGCTTGCCGTGACTTTCGCTCGAAAGCATGGACTACCGAAAGCCGGAAGAGTCCACTCACGGGTCCCACTCCCCGGAAAATATCGCCCCGGTCCGTACTTTGCCGGGTCAATCTATGGTCGTTTTGAGAAAGCCTATGCCGACCGCCAACCTCCACCAACTACTTGGCTTTGATCAGAACTTCGAAGAAAAGGTGGGCGAAAATAACAGACTCAGATGAACCGAGGTCGCTCAGAAACAGCCATCCCCGACAAAGCCGAGGCCCCACAGCGGTTGAGGATGCCTGCAAGGCCGTGAAAATGTTCGCTGGTTCAGGAAAAATGCTCGCCGGCTCGGGGAGGATGCTCGCCCGGGGTTAAGGAGGCACCGATCACTCGAGAGGAGGTGGTCAAGATAATGCAAGAGCTCAGGAAGAGATGAATGTTGAGCTTCGTAAACTCCGAGCTGCCTCGAGGCCATGGAAAGTGAGAGGGGCGTGCTCGGCCAACAGCTTATCATTTGCTGAGGAGACCAACACCCCTGGGTCTCAAAAATTCAAAGTCGTGATAATGAAGAGTATGTTGATTCCATGTCCAACTTCTCCTATATTTGTACCTTCGCCGATGCTATCCGGTCTGATCGCCATACACTTAATGGCGAACAAATTGCCCCTCTTATATCAAGTTTCCAGCAGTACCTGATAAACAACCCACCGGATCGCAACCTTCCAATGTCAGATTTGAACGATCTGTGTGATTTCTCCATTCTTCCTGAAGGGATCAAAGTTGATGATCCTATTCTGGATGAGGAAGATGGCTCGGACGTGAATACTAGTGGTGCTGCTGGCCAAAATCTCCAAACTGAGTTCGGGACCGATCAGACGCAGTCGAGCAAAGGGACCTCAGAATCGAAAGCGTAATGTACCTTCCGCGAGCATTTGGTACTGCCATCTTGAAGGAGTTATTCTTTGAGGGGTTGAGCACGATTTGTTCGACATCTCTCTTCCGTCCACCCCCAATTATGAATTTGCTCCTTAGTGTTTTGTTTTGTCGAACATATGTTGTGTAATTTTTTGTCTTCTTCACCTTTTGTTCGAACAATGTCTTCAATACTTGTAATTTTTGCTAACTTCTTCTTTTTGTTCAAACACTTTTACAACTGAATGGATGAATTACATATTGAACTATCTCCTCTAACCTGATTGTTGTTGAGGATGAATGCAGTTGTTGATAAATGATTGATACTTGTGTTGCTTGATGTTTGCTTTGTTGCTTTGTGTTTGCTTTGTTGCCTTCTAGTTTTTGCCCCTTTTCTTCTGAATGAATTCGAACATTGGGTTTGCCTATGCCCGCTCCTGACTTTTTTCGGTTTTGATTCTCTTATTGACGTTGCAATCGGTTGATCGTCTTATTTAGGTGCGACCAGATGGGTTACTTTATGAACCGCCCCTTTCTTGGTTCGCGATCGTCTTATTTAGGTGCGATCACTTCGTACTAGGGCCGTCTTATTTAGTTGCGACCCCGCACTCATCACCCGCTTGTCTTCTTATGTATCCGTAAAGTCTGAGTCGTCTTTTGCGATTGCGTACCCATTACTCGCTTTTTTTTCAAGAATCGAGTATTTAACTCGTTAAATCGTCGGTAACATAGACTTGGGCTCGTTTGTTTTTTTTGGTCGTCCGGAAACGGAAGCGACCTCAAATAGGCTTGAACTAGAAAATCTTAGCGAACAAAAAGTACATATATTTTTTTTTTTTTTGCAACACTTTGTATTCTATTACAACCTTCACATCCGAAGAAGACTATCTATTACACAACTATAGATGTCGGACTAAGGTTTTGAATTTTAACCTTGTCTTGAGTGAACCTGAACCGGGTCTCACCTTGTCCGCTGAATTGATGTTGACAAGGATGTGGCACATCATCCTCGCCTACCCTTCTTTTAGTAACATGCTCAAGCAAAGAAGAAAGATAAGCTTTCGTCCGACAACAAGCCGCGGATTATCGGGGCGTCATGCGACATGAGCATGTGGCGCGATTCTGCTTTCGCCTTTTCAAAGTCTTGAAAAATTTTCACCGCACCATTAAATCCCCTTCAAGATGCTTAAGATCGGGTCCGCATCTTGCTTTGAGCGGACACTATGACATCCCTCCCCTTCGGAGGAGATTTTGGGGATGCATAGGGGACTAGTGATTTACTACTGCATAAGCAGTGAGTAACGTGGAGTGGCAACCATAACTCTGCCGAGCACCTTAAGTCCGGCAACAAGCTTCAACCCGTCTAGTAATGTCATACGGGTATAAATCTGCCCGGGCGGATGCTCGATTCAAATTGAATGATTGTTGAATCGAGAGCTGGATTCTTCTACGTCTGGGGGCATACTAAACCAATTTTCTTCCGAGAATCGCAGTATTTTTCCTTTTTTCTTCTTCATTTTTTCTTCTCTGCTTTTCTCAGCTATTAGTATGCCCCTATTTATAGAACTATCCCAAGCTAGTGCTGGCATAGCTAGCTGGTGCTAGCTCTCTTACTTTTGCTCCCCCTTTTGACATCTGTTGACTTTTTTGACTCTTGCTCAAAGATTGACTCATCCTCGCAGTTTGCCACCACTTGTCAACTCGTTCTGATACGTATCTTCTGTTGACAACTCGTTCTGACACGTATCTTCTGTCTATCGATAGTGTTGGCCATCATTTCTTTCCTGAAGATATGTGTCGAACATAATGTACTCTTCTTTCAGGATTGTCCTACTTGTTTTAACTGAACGGCTGATTATGTTCGGCCACTTGTGTTCGTTTCAGCTACATCGGCAATTATGTTCGGCCAACTATGCTTGTCTCAGCTGTGTGGACAACTTTGTTTGGCCGATGATGCTCGCTTCAGCTATGTGGACAGCTTTGTTAGTCCGACTATGCTTGTCTCAGCTATGTGGACAGCTTTGCTCGGCCAACTATCTTCGCAATTATTGATAATATTTTTTCAAATTCGACGCATTCCACGAGTAGGACAATGGGACTCCATTCAGGTCTTCCAAATCATAGGCCCCGTTTAGCAAATGTTCTGTAACTCTGAACGGACCTTCCCATGCTCTTCGTAACACACACCACTTGATACCCCCGTTGCTCGCCTTAAAACCAGCTCGCCCACATTGAACCTGTGTGTTCGAACTTTGGAGTTGTAGAACTTCTCTGATCTCTTTTTATACATGGCATTCTTGAAATCAGCCTCCGTCCTTCTTTCTTCCAATAGGTCTGCACTCAGGGCGAGCGCCTGGTCATTAATGTGCTATCCAAAAGTCATTGTTTGATGACTTGGAATCTTGATTCTGGGTATAATACTTCCGCACTTCGCGCCAAGGCAAAGCGGGGTCTCCGCAGTTTGATGTTCTCGAAAGTTGTTCGATAAGCCCATAATATTTCAGCAACTCTTCAAATTTTATCCTCCCCAATTATCAAGTCTAGCCTTGAGGGTATGCTTGATGATTTTATTAACGGCTTCAACTTGTCCGCTTGATAGGGGATAATCTGAGTTGAGTAATGTTTTTTATGCCCGTGAGCACAATTTCCATGCAATTCACTTCCATCGAATTGTTTGCCTTTATCAGTTACTAATGATTGGGGAAGCCCAAATCGACGAATGATATTTTTCCAAATAAAGTTCCACATTATTTGTTCGGTGATTTTGACAATGGCCTCGGCTTCTGCCCATTTAGTATAGTAATCAACGGCAACCACAACAAATTTTACTCCCGACGTGCCAGTAGGAAATGGGCCGATCAAATCGATCCCTCATTTAGCAAATGGCCATGGGCTATAGACTGACACTAATTCTTCAGGTGGACTATGAATAAGTGGGGAATGTACTTGGCACTTGTGGCAAGCGCAGCATCTGTGGCGAATCTTTTGAGGTTGGCAAGAATAACCTTTGTCTGATTATTTTATGCGCCAGGACGAGCCCACCTGTATGATTTCTGCATACTCCATCGTGGATTTGTTCCAGAAGTACACGACCCTCTTCAGGAGTAATCACTTCAAAAGTGGATGTGAGAAGCTTCTTTTGTATAAATGCTCGTCTATGATAGTATAACGAAAGTGATTGTAATCTGGCGCTGAGTAACTTGTGCCTTATTTTCGGGAGAAGTCCCTTTTGTAAGTAACTTCGAGATTGAGTCATCCAGTTTCTTTCGCTTACTTCTTTTTGGCGATCATAATTGAACTGATGGCGAACAAGTTGTGACGACCACAATGTCTGTTGTGTTCGTCACTCCTTCTGCTGTTGCCAGGCGTGCCAAAGCATCAGCAAACAAATTACCCAATCGTGGTAATTGTTCAATGAAAACTTGTTCGAAATGCTCGAGCAACTCTTTTGCTAGTTGTTGATACTGTGCCATTTGTTCGCCTCGCCTCAGACTTTCGCATTTTGATAAACGATTATCTGGGAGTCGCTATAAATCATCAGCCTCTAAATTCCCATTGTCATAGCCATTTGTAGTCCATCGATCAAAGCTTCATATTCGGCTTCATTATTTGTAGCTGGGAAATCAAAACGGATGGCTGTTGTGAATGTTTGTCTGGTTGGGCTGATGAGAACTACGCCGGTTCCGGCTCTTGAACATGCTGATGAACCATCAACATACATATGCCATGGTTGGTCGATAGCTTTTTCGAGCATTTGTGGATATGTCAACTCGACCATGAAATCGGCCATAGTTTGGCCGCCGTCGTTTGTTAACGGGCTTAACGTAATGCCAAATTGTCCTAACTCCACCGCCCATTTGAGTAATCGCCTCACGATGTCACGGTGGGTGGAGGACTTCAGCGAATGGGAAGGTGGGGTCGATTACCTCGATCGAAAGTGATCAAAAAGTATTGTCGCAATTTTTGAACACTCATTACGAGAGCATATGCTAATTTCTCCAATGGAGGGTACCGAGGCTTCGAACTGCTAAGCACTTGGCTTACATAGTAAACGAGCAAAAGTGGGTCCCTTCTCGTCAGACGAAGACAACACCGATTGCATGTTCGGATGCAAAGAAGGTACGAATAGAGTTGTTCTCCGAAGCAGCTTAGACGATGTCTCGAAGTATCCGCAAATCTTCGCTTCAATGATTCAATGCATTTTGGCAATGCTCGGTCCATCGAATTTCCCTTAACAATGCATCAAAAGAAAGGTTTGCATCGTCCCCGATTAAGGATATAAACCGCCACGGAAGCTAATCGTCCGGTTAACTTTTGGACCTCTTTCACACTCCGGGGCCTCGTGATATCGAGCATGGCTTGAATTTTTGATGGGTTCGCCCGATCCCCGTTAGTGACCATATGTCCGAGGAATTTTCCGAGTGAACCCCAAAGTCGCATTTCTTCTGGATTTAGCTTCATGTTATACTCCCGAGTATATCAAACGTTTGTCGAGGGTGAGTGATGTGGTCTTCCTTATGTTCGTTCTTTACCACAATATCATCAATATACACCTCAATTGTTCGGCCGATGTGTTCGTCGAACATTTTGTTCACCAAACGTTGATATGTTGCTCCGGCATTCTTTAATCCGAATGGCATGCGTTGCCAACAGTACATATTCTTTTCACTGCAGAATGCCGTATTCTTTTGATCGTCCGGATGCATGGGTATTTTTTGATAATCAGTGAATGCATCCATGAAAGTCATGAGTTCATGGCCTGCTGTATTATCGACCAAATAATCGATATGCGGCATCGGGGAAGTTATCTTTCGGATCGCCTTTGTTTAAACTGTTAAATCAATACATAGTCTCTAAGATCCATTAGACTTGCGGACGAGCACGAGTTTATAAGCCATCTTGGGCATTTCACCTCTCGAATCAAATTGTTATCGAAAGCAACTTTTTGATTTCACTATTCATTGTCATACTTTTCCTGACTAAACTTTATGCGACACGGATAACTGAGTTTGTATTGGATCAAGGTTGAGGGAATGACATGCATGTTTTGGATCAATTCCAACCATGTCCTCGTATACCATGCGAACACATCCAAATTTGCTTGAAGATAAGCAATCGTTTCGCTCGAATTGCTCGTAATTTCAACCAATGAACACTTCTAACTCAGTCCTGTTCGGGTCGATGTTTATAGGCTCCGTTGTTCGAAGCGGTGTTACTCGTTTTCTTTTTTGTTTCCACCGAGGATCTTGAATGGACCCCCGGTGTTCGTCATCAACCTCCATGGGTTCGAAACCTATGTGAGGTTCTAGGTCCGTTGGCTCGCTTAGCTGATCAATATTCATTAGATCCGGGAGATCCGGGGACATGAATTGCCTTCCGACCAAGTGTTTCGCCAGGAGCAGCCGTTTCGTCAAATTTGTGTTCGCCAAAGATATGTTCGAACATGTTGGTAACATATTTGCATGTTGGCTTGACTCACCGATCTCCCATGTTCGCTCCATCATGTTAACAATATTTTGTTTTCTGGTGCACATGATAGCAAACAATCTCGAAGCTTTCTTGATCTCCTTTACGCCACTGCTCCATCTTGTGTTGGAAATTTAACACGAGTAATAATCGTAGAACATGCCGCTTTTAAATTCCTGAATGAATCGGGCGACCTAGGAACCCGTTATAAGTAAGACAGAGCATCGGCGATTACAAAATCTAGCATTCTAGTTAGTTTGGATGTCCTGGATTCGAGTTGATTCTAACTCAACTCCTAACCTAATCATACCATAGGTCGGGTTCTGATTCCCCAAAACCCATTATGGTATGATCACACCCGCTTCAATATAACTGCTCAAGTCCCCAACTTGCTTTTCCATCTTGTGAAGGGTGTTGACGAACAAAATGTTCGCATAAGCTCCGGTATCAACCAGGAGACGGTGCACCTTCAACCCGAGGAGACGAGCACTAATGGTTAAGGAGTCGTTGTGGGGAGTTATTATACCGTCGAGATCGTCATCTGAAAACATGATTTGGTGTGAGGTGGCGTCTTTAAATGATGAGCTCGCCACCTTTACGATGAATGCTTTGCATGGCACGATCTCCATCTTCCTACGCCTGCTCAATAATGATGGAGCCCGGTAACATCCACCCACCGACCATATTCGTGGCGATCATGTGAATCTCTTGACTTTCTCGACCTCTTCCCACAATATGAGGCCCTCTTTTGGATAGTTCAGACCTCTTACGTGATTCTTCGGGATCACTGTCAGATGTTTGTTCGCCTTTTACCCTTCGGTCTTCTATTTTTTCGGTTAAAGAGTCTCTTTCATGGCTTTTTAAGAATTGGGTAAAGGCGATTTTCTTCATATAGCTTCCAAAGTTGGCGAGTAAATCGCGACAATCTTCCTCAGATTGCGTCCGATGTACTTCGTGATAGTTACAATATTTGGAAGCATTGAGCGATGTTTGTCCATTATAATTCTCCTCGCCTATCCAACATGTCCCGATCTCTAATTTGGTTAAAATTGTTTCACAAACGCCCAGAAGACTTCGTAGGGCGTTTGCTTCTGCTCTTTCTTCGAATGGTTTGAAAGAGCCTGGGGGTTTGTACCCCCCTTCATTCATCACTTTCTTCCCGAAAACTTTTCTAGTTGTAGGTTCGACCCAATCGTGATTGGGCGAGCAAATCTTGCATGGCTATGATTTTGGCGCTCGTTTCGAATTACAATATGTGTTCGCCGGTCTTGATGCATGGCATTCCACATGTCAAGATTTAGAGTCGCCCCCGACCACCGCCGAGGATCTTGGCATCCTCTTCAACCGGGGCCCCATCATACAAACATTTATCAAATCTTTCGATGTATGCTCGATCAGACTCACCTTTTAGTTGGGAAAAATGTGTCAATCTTTGTTTTAGCTACCGGGCGAAGCACACATGGATGAAAAGTGGGACATAAATCGTTGTCCCAATTGGAGCCGAAAGATGTGATAGACGCAATGAGCAAACTAGAAAACCATCTATGTGCCCGATCACCCAAAGTCATAGGAATGATCGAAGCCTGCGTTGCGTCTGTGGGCCCCATCCCATCATCATAAAAGTCCGAGTATTTTTGCCGATGGACACGAGGGTCGGACTTCGACGATCGAACATGGGGACCGGTGGTCGAAGTTCGCTACTTTCTCTTGTATTTAGGCGCCATGATCGCCGTGATAAGTGGCGGCGGTGGTATCTTTCGCCCAGAGGGTGGCCTTTTGGTCGCACCCAGTCGGCTGTAATCCTCGATGGCTTTCTGCGTTTCCGCAAATTTTGTGGAACGGAACTTGGATCGGGCCGTTTCCCCATCATGAGGACCCAGCCGGGTCATGCTCGTGATAGGGGCAAATTCCCTTAACAAGCTTTGTTCTTGACTACCCAATCGATGATGGATAGACAATTTTGTTCTGCCCGATTTTTGTTCTAAGATGCGGACGATCATGAAGACACGAGTGTCGCGGGCATGTTTATTGGTTGTTCCTTCCCTGGATCCTATCGCCTATTATTGCCGATCCGGTCTTTGGCGGAGAGCCTCAAGCGTCCAAACGCTGAAGGTCTAGACCCCTGAGGCTGTTCATCATCAGACGTATCATCGGCTTTTTTATTCGCCCCGCTTGATTTTTCTTTTTAACTTGCTTGCGCCATGTCTTACGCGAGCATCGTTCTTCATCTTCTTGAGTTTTTAGCTTAGCCACTCTTTTTGGTCCTCTCTTTGCGTACTTTCGCAACAAAGAAAGTGATGGCCTTGGTTGTGGCCGCCGGATCATTGGCAATATCCTCAAGATTGATGGTCTCCCCTATCTGATCTTTGTGAGGCTGGCGCTGAGCCTCTTTCCGGTCATGTGGTCGGCTTTGTCCCGACCTCTCCGTTTGTGTGTTCCTAGATTGAGGCATTTTATTTCTTTTTTCTGCCTCGGCTAACTAAGGGTTTGTGTATGAGTTGGTTTTTTGGTGAAGTACCCTCCTTCTAGCGCCAATTGTCGCGAGTTGTTTTTTATCGAGAGTATTATGTGGCTAATTTGATAACAACTCACAAACAAAACATGTACATGTACGATAAGCTGTAAATAAGATGAATTTGTTGACCCGATTTAAAGAAATGACTACTCTGGGGCATTCAAGCCGATGATGTGGTATTCATGGCTTTACATCGTACAATATTTGATACACCTTATGAAGATGAATCATTACAGATGAAGATAATTTGGAGAGTTAGCCACTGAGTGCTAGGGTTTCTAGTATGAATAAATGATCACTCGAATTTTTCTGTTCCTCACCTCTCAAGTGTGGGTATGACTCTTTCTGGGAAATTTTTCTAACCCTTCTATTTCTTCTTTTTTCTTCCTTTTATAGCACTCCGACAAGCATGAGCTGGGTTGGCAAGCATGAAATTTGGAGACTTGGGTCATGCAAGAATCAGTGATATTGCCAATGCCCCCAACTTCGTCTTCTAGATTGATCTTGGAGCTTGCTTGTATGTAAGGTACTCTTTTGGTCGTCCAAATTAATCTTTTGCTCGGTTGGATGCTTTGTTCGCTCCTTTTATCATGTCAGTTTTATGCTGGAATACTGTCCTCCTCGAGCATACTGAGCCCTCAGGATGTCCGGTTCTTCGGGATATCTGAGTGTTAAGCACTCTGACCCTTCAGGATGCCTGAGCCTTCAGAATGTTGTGTTGTGAGCATACTGACTTTCAGGATATCTGAGCTTTTCAGGATATCTGAGTTGCGGCATCGACCCTCGAAGATGTCGGAGCCTTCGGGATATCCGAAGTTCTGCGAGCATCTTGACCCTCGGGATATCGGGCCTTTTAGGATATCGAGTTGCGAAAGATCCTCGGGGATATTGACCCTCGGGGATATCCTTCCGGGATTCGCGAGCATCTTGACCCTCGGGATGTCCGAACCTTCGGGATATTTGAGTTGCGAGCATACTGACCCTCAGGATGTCTGAGCCTTTTTAGGATATCCGAAGTTGGCATCTGACCCTCGATGTCTCGAACGCTTTGCCTCCCCTCGAGTCCTTTAGGATTTGCTTGCGTCTTCGGCCCTCCATGACTTAGCTCTATCCGATTCCTTCTTTCTTCATCGATTCAAAGTGGTGAGTGTTTGTTTTGGGGGCGTCAAGTGGCGAAACCGGGTCGAACAAACTTGTTTGGTCAATGGACGGCGAAAGCACACTTGGCCCACTGGGTATGATTATTTTAAAAAGAATATTACATCGCAAACGCTTACGCGGTTCGATTAATCCAGAGTTATTATATCGAACACAACATTTGTAAAAATTCTATAAAAGTAGAACAACAAAACTCGCCTCAGATCTATATATTATAAGGCCAAACACGTCTTTGTTCAAATACATATATATTTCTTGCCAAGAAAGGAATCTTAAAACATAATCTGTGGGTCACAAGGAGAAACGTATAAACACGTAGGGGAAAATTCGTAGGTTCTGTGCGAGTTGAATTTGGTCACACATACTTTTCTATAAAATATGCATAAAGGCAAAACAACAGAATTCGCTCCGAGATCTATTTTACTATAAAGACAAACATATATTACTGTAAATACATGTATGTGTTACTACAATGACAAATAACACATATTTGTTGTTCAAAGATATATATCGTCTGTAAGATATTAAAAATTGTGTTACTATATAATCAAAATGTTCTTTGAAAAGAAAAGTATATTATTATAGAACAAAAAGCGATACTCCCTTTATTTTCATCCACTTCCCCCAACTTTTTATCTATTTCTCTTTATATATAATTTGTGACCAATTATCCTATGTAAAGACTCAAACAACTAATTACACCAAAATACATTATTTTTCATCATCACGTAGTAACACATAATTACTCTTACAATAATGCACATTTATCTTTATAGTAAGTAGTAACACAACCTGAAGGCTAATTCCCGTTTATTGCTCAAATATTTAGCACAGATACACTTAAACCCGATTCGACTCATACAGGATCCACAAAATTTCAGCTCATTCATTTTATAGTTAATATTTTACAGTAAAACATTTTATAGGAAAATCCCCTCCTCCTTCACAACTATATTCTCACCTTCGATATACACCACACTTTTTTCTATTGTATATATTCTTCTTCACATTTGATATATGGCAAATCCATTTCAGAACACCTCACAATAAATTTATGTTGGTCCCGGTGCAAACGAGTCTTACACGTGTATGGGGGGGAATACACGTGTTCAGTGTTTTTAAAACTTTTTCTTACTGAGGTCAGCTTGGGTCAGATAATCCTGAAGATTAGGTCCTGAGAAGCACAAGTCGCTCACGAGTCAAAGTTTACGAGGACAAGATGATCTGGAAACTTTGAAAACCTCGGATAATCCCAACCGAGTCCTCGAAGTTTGAGAGATCCGAAAGGCTTGGATCGATATAACTATCTTCATCGAACCCTCGTAAGAGTAAGTTCGGGTTTGGTAACTATCTCGTCAGCTACTCGAGATGTCTGGAATGGTTGGCCCTTAGTTTATACTTTCGTTTTAAGCTTTCTTTGGCCTTCCCCGAATGGAATAGTGATTAGGCCGTGATTCATTATGCAACTTCGATGGATTGATTCCAACCGAATATCGATTGAAAAGTATGCTTTCAAATTCAAGTCAATGCAAATGATTAAGCCGATAAAGAAAAAGCAATAAACAACACAAAGAATTTATAGTGGTTCGGAGACTCAAGCTCCTACGTCCCACTCTCTCTCGAGCCTCGGAGAAATTCACTAATCACTTCGAGCTTTTACGACTACCTCGTAGGTTTACTTACTCAACTTCGGCCCGAGCTTTACTACTCCCGCGTGGTTTACTTACTCAACCCGACCTTGAGCTTTACCTACCTCCGTAGTTTACTTACTCAAACACAAACAAGCTTTTCGACTACCTTTGTAGCTTACTAACTTCACCTCTAGAGCTTTCTCACTACTTCGCGTAGTTTACTTACTCTATACAACTCTTCTCACCAACAATCACACTCAAACTACCTTCTCAAGGGTTTGGGGTTTCTTGGTTGGTTTCCAACTAGGATGAGATATCCTTTACAATGAAGTACAATGCAAAGGCTAGGATATCTCGACTAAGCTTTGGATAAATCTTATCAAGCTAGGCTTAGTATAGTGAGCTCTCTTCGAAATAAAGCACTTGGGAAATTCTCGGTTTTTCGAGTGCTTCAACTTGCAATAATAAGTTTGAGCTCTTGAGTTAGCGATAAAATTTCCGTAACCTTACAATGTAGAGGTCACAAGTATTTATAGGCATACACCAAGGTCACTCTTGAAAAACTATCCGTTGGAGAGATTGCTCCGTGAGTTTCCTCTTATGGTGTGTGAGGAACGGCTATATTTAGGGTTTGAAACTCCTTAACACGTTTTAGGCAATAGCCTTTTCGTGTAGCCGGTCTTCACTTTTTGCAGTCTGGAACTTCATACATCGACATCTTTTTTCAGTGACACCCATCATTTGTTAGTGTCGGTATAGTCGATGTTGTCTTCCTCTTTTTGACTTTTGTCTCCGGTTAAAAGGTAAGACACCTTCAGCGGCTCTTTGGCTATAAACTACGAGTTGATATAACCTTAACAACACTTTGTCTTAGTTCCTTTTATGCATTGAATGTCTTGAAAATATCTATTTTTAAAAAGTAATCAGCGCTTTCTTGATGTTGTATCCTTAGATAGATATTTTTCGATGTCTTGGATCATTCGAGGTTTATCTTTGAGCATTCAATGCATTCTTGAGTCTTGATAGTAATATTGCCTTCGATATTCTTGATCTTGATTCTTGATCTCGCATCTTCCACGTCTTGAGTCTTCTCGAGTCTTGATGTCTTACGAGTCTTGAGATGTATCTTGGCCCGATATCTTGAGTCTTCATCTTTGAGTCTTGATTCTTGATTTCATCTTGAGTCCTCGATTTCTCCGAGTCTTGATTCTCGATTTCTCGAAGAGTCTTGATTCTCGATTTCACCGAAGTCTTGAGATACTCGGTTTCATCGAAACCCGAAACTTGATTTCATCTCGAAACCAGTTTCTTCAAACTTAATGAAGTTCTTCGAATCTTGGATCCTAATCGATCTATATCTGCGACTATACATTTTTGCGATATCATCCCGAATACTCTAAAAGCGAATCGACTCAACTATCAAGATTATTACGAACATGTCATACTTTTCGGGGTTTTGGGATCTAATCAAAATCATATATTTATTAAATTCATCTCCCAACAATTTCCCCCTTTTTGATGATGCCAAAACCTATCTTGTTACAAACATTTAACCTATGCTCAGGTTTCAGTTTATCCTATTACAAGATTGGTTATATTTTCAACAAATTTTTCCCATTAAATAATGAATCTCCCAATAATTTCCATACAGAGAATTTTTTCAACAATTTCTTTAGTAATGAATCTCTCAAAGGATTCATCACCAAATACTTAATCAATTTCCCATATTCAAACAATTAATTCAAAGACATTCATTCAGGCATATCAAATTTAAAAGACATGTAAACAAGATAATGAGATATTATCTTTTGAGCAAGAATGATAAATCTTCATTGATGATGATTTTGAGTTTACAGATTACAATGAGTTATCAAAACAGAAAAAATAAAAAACAAAAAGATTGAAAGATTACAAGAGTCTTCAGGTAAGTCTTCAGTCTTCAGATTTGGCTTTTCAGTTCTTTTGCTCTTCAGTCTTCTGCTCTTCAGTTTGCATTCTCTTCAACTTCATCAGCGGGCACTTCCAGGTTGAACATTCCGAAATACCTCTTCTTCAGAGCATCTCTTTCCTTAATGATATCCGGATTGTTCCTCGTTAAACCTTAATCGAAAGCATATTGATTGATCTCTTGAATAATGGCTTTCTCATTCACCATGCCACTATCAAGTCTTGGAGGAGAGTAGGTATATGGACCGGGGGCTTCTATCTGCACCTTTCCTTCATCCGCAAGGTTCATCCAGCTTTGGAGATATTTAGGATAAAAGGTTAGGAGATATTCAATGAATGCTTCATTCTGATCTGAGCTTTCCCCTCTCCATTCCCTGAGCACATCATAATAGAACGGAAGGTTCTCTTGACCTCTTCCCACACATAGTTGAATTTGATAGGCATCCATTTATCAACGTTTGGCCATTTCGATTAGCTTTTGATGTCTCTTTCCTCTTGCTTTCAAACTTCTTGAATCCACTCTTCGCTTCAAATCCTCTTGATCTTCTTTACGATCACGAGCACGCTCGAGGCCCGAAGCAGCAGACTTTCTTAGCTGTTCTATCCGAGTGTCTTCGGCATTCTTCGTGTTGAAGACTTTCTTCTTCCTTGACTGACCAAGACTCTTCTAATTCTTCCATCGACTTTCTGACTGACCGCTTAGAAGCCTTAGCACGTTTTTGCTTCGGGTTCAACAATGCCCAAAGGCTTTCCCTCTTCATAGGCAATTAAAGAAGCGGCGGCTTGTTCCAACCTTAGTTCTACCACTCGGTTTCTCTTGCAACTTCAAGCATGGTTTCGCCGAAACCCGAGGTAGATCGAACTTCTCCACCTCCGAACCCGGTTTCTCGTGCTTGTCGACTTCGGGCTTAGATAAGATTTCCTTCTCGGCTTGCTTTTGTGCCTTTTTCTCCAAAGTGCGTGCCAATAACTTCCTCAGGTCTTCACGGCCTTTTCCCCTTCTTGGCGTAATTTGGAAGAAGTCTGAGAGAGTGTTGTTAATCCATATGGTATTGCTCTTTGCTTTCGCAAATAAGACCTCTCCTCGCTAACCCGATCTTGTTCATCTTCCGGCCTCCCGAGGTGGTTCTTTGCCATAGAGAACTCTTGAGAGAGATGGGCAACCGCCGACGTAGAGCTTCTTTAAACATCTCTGTCATCTTGTCATGAGCATTGAGCTCGTTTCCTCAACAATGATTTGATTAGCACTTCATTCTTCTCTTCGCCAATTTCACCTCTGAAATTAGGTTGTCTCATAGTCTTACGTTTTCAGTTCGGCCTTAGCTTTCGTTTGACTCCTCAAACTTTTCATTCAAATTTTGTCTTCCATGGAGGTCATCTTTGAGGTCGAGTGTCTTTTAAGTTGCACCAAACTACGAAGATGTACTCATATTCTCCATTTTCTACGAGCTTGGTGGCCAATGTCTCTTCCATCCGAACCTTGATCATCATCGCTCAACCTTCTCAAGCTTCTCCATCAAGGGGAGTGAGGTCGATCTCGGGGAACATTCTCGCGACCTTCGCGATTGATCATCCCGAGGTTCGGACATAACCTCGAGGGTCGGTCTGCTTTTGAGCATCGGCTTCATCCCGAGCTCCATCCATCCGAGATTGATCCTCGCAAGATCTCCTGCTGGTCCCCATCTTGAAATTTGTCTCATTTGCTAGGGGCACCAACCCGGTAGCTCTCTTCTCGGTATCTTCTTTCTCCAGCTCAATCAAAATAACTGAATTTTTCATCCACGGCTTTGTCTTCATGAATCCACGAGAACTTCGGTCGGGGATAGTTGTTTCCTCATTCCACCGGTCTTCCCCTCTGAATGCGGCAATGTTAGCATCTACGGAAGAGTCGATTGAGGATGAACACCGTCGACCTTAATCGAAGAAGATATCTTGTAGATCAGGGGATATGGTGAGCTCGGGAATTAGCGGTCAAGGATGAACCGTTCCCCTTGTACTCCTCCTTTCGGTTTCTTGACTTCACCCTTCTTCATTCTCGGGCTATCGGGTTCGGTTAAACATCGGTGAGGATCGAGTAGATCACTTTCGGGGAGATCATCAATGTTAAGGCTATCCACGAGTCTCGGCGACCTCGGTTGTTGTTCGGTCGGGTCCTCGGTTTACGCATCCCCAGTGGGTTACGAGGCGAGTTGGCATGATCTCGAGGCCGACTCGAGTTGGCTCTTCTGTTTATGCGGCCAATGACTTCTTCCCGTTAGGAATCTCTGAGGCCTGAGCTCCTTTAAAAATTTCCTGAGAAATTTTATCTGAACTGAGCGATGACTCAAGCACCTCAGAGAAGACCTGCCTCCTCGATCATTCGTGCCTTAGAGATAACCCTGGCGAGCCAAAACTTCTAATGGCGTGTCGAAAGTTTGGCTCTCAGGTTGGATCTCTTCAGAATCACTGCCATCATCATCTGTGAGAACCACCATTCTTTTGCGCTTGGGAGCGAGGGTTTTCTTCTTCATCTTCTCACCCTGCTCCTTCTTAGCTTCCAACAGCACCTTCCCCCTGGCTTGTTGGGTTCCTTTTCGCTGTGGCACCAATGGTGATCCCACTTCTTCTCTTTCTTTCCTCGACGGCTTGCTTCTTCTCGAAGAATGGGCTTGAATAACACCTTGGACTTGGGGAATGGGGTCGAATTGGCGAAGATATCCTCCTCTCTGCTGCGCATCTCCAAAATGAATGCTATTTTTGGTGGCATGATGGATCTTGCCTTTGATCAGAAATAGCCCCGTCAACCTTTTTGAAGACCTTGGCTTGCTCACTCACCATCTGAATCAAAAATTTCAGCCAGTTGAAGTCGGTGGTGGGTGAAGCCTCGATCGCCGCCATCAATCTGAGCTTCGGGGTACTGATCTGCTCAAAACTCCCCGAATGGCTCATGATGCATTTGCTCACAATATCTAACAAAACTCTATATTGTGGCTTCAAATGCCTCTTATGTAGTGTAAATTTCAAATTTTCTGAGATTCTCGGCAATCTATCCCAAATACTCGCGCTTCTACCGACATATACATAGGGGATCCTCTCCCTATCACAAAGCTCAAAAACACCCGTTTAAATTCTTGAACTATATACAAATCCCTCTCAAAATTGATGTATTTAGGCGAGGTGCTCTAAATGTACAAGATAATCTCTAAGTATACTATCCTCTTCATCTATCTTCATATTACGATGAATTACGACACCTCTTTCGCGATACTTCGTCCGGTCGGCCTATGATTTAGATGGGTGAAACTTAAAACGAATCATATGAAGAGCCTCCTCTTACGGGTTTAGAGTTGGTTGTGCTTTTTGGCAGACAATGAACTCGTACCAAGGTTTATTGGTTTAGACCAAACGTTCAAGACGGTAGGAGCCATTTTAGAGATTTGGGGATTTAGGTTTGGAGATTTACGGGTAAAGGGATTTTAATTGCAGGGATTTGGGAGCGAAGGGTTTGATAAAATTTTGGCTTGAATGGCTTTTGGGGAATATATAGCTTGAGAGATCGTGGGAAATCGTGTCTTGGTTAGGTGAAAAGCAAATCGGTTAAGATTATTCCTTGATTAATCGGGTATGTGAAAGTGATCCACGAAAAGTAAGCCGCCAATTTAACCCGATTAGTGATTAAATGTAACAGAGCATTTAATGATTGTTGACCCTTCTTCGAATTTCAAAACGATCCCAAAAAACATTTCTCGGTGTTTTGTATTTATTGCGAATGATTCTTGAGTTTCACTTAAGCAATAAATGAAGTCGATGAGTCATTACTTCTTGAGACTAATTTCCCTCTATCGGTCTTCTTACCGAGTATTGACCTTGATAAAATGTCAAGATGATCTTGGAAAATTGAATGGGATTCGGTATACTCTTGGTCTTGACCTTCAATGAATCGAGTTTCTCAGACTCCGATTCCGCTTATTTCCATTTTATCCCGAAGCCTCAAGAGAATTCTCGAAAAAACTTCATGCATCCGAAAACCTTCAATTTTTCGATTTTTACTCTCTACACACCGGATCCAACATCCCTAATTCAACTGAAAGTTCTTGAAATCTTGATTCGACCAAAGGTTTAGTTCGAATATCATTTATCCTATCTGTCGGTATGATTTTCTCCATCCTTATGTCCTTTTTTCTCGACATGATCTCGATGAAGTGATGTCCGATATCCACATGCTTGCATCGATGTGCAATACGGATTTTGTGAAATAGCAATGACACTATTATTGTCACAAAATATTGGTACTTCATTGGCTACAACTTTATAATCCCTTAATTGTTGTGCGAGCGAAGAATACGAGCCTGCCTGGCTTCACGGCAACCACCCGTATTCAAATTTCAAAAAGTCTTGGTTACTCTTGAGGTGCATTCTTTGAAAACCAAGATATCGACACTTTTCCAAGAAATGACAAGTTAAATATAGTGGACTTCAATCCCAGTCTGCAACCTCCATAATCGAGATCTGAAAGAACGATTAATTCAAGTTATCATCGGTGGATACCATAATCCTCTATTCACTATGCCTTTGAGATACTTCATTATCTTTTTTGCGGCCTCCATGTGACTAAATTTAGCCTTAGGATTAAACAGTATCTTTAATATATCCCAACAACAAATGTTATATCCTACTACTTGCCGTGAGATAGAGCAATGATCCAATGATTCCTCTATAATCGATTATGACTCACCGATTGCCTTGAATCGATCCATCTTGTAGTTAGTATTCATGGAATTCTAAGCGCATTGCAATTAGACACCATACTTGTAATCGGATCTCTGTTATACTTTGCACGGTTGATGAAGATTTAACTTCCTTTGATTGTTTCACTTGAAGACCTGAAAGAAATTCATCTCCCCATCATAGACATCTCAAATTTACCTTTCATCGGTGTAAAAACTTTTTCATAATTTGATGATTTGGGGATCAAAATGATATCATCAACATATATATTCGAACCAATAAGATATCTTCCCCATCTTCTATCTGAGCAGAGTTCTATCAGCCTTCCTTTGACAAAACCATGGTCGAAGAAAGCGAAAAGAGTATCATACCATGCTAAGGGTGCTTGCTTAAGACCATACAAAAACTTTTTCGAGCATGTAAACTTGGTCATTACATTTTGAAACCGGAGGTTGTTCTACATAAACCTCTTCTTTAAATTCGATTAAATGCACTTTTCATCCATTTGATGATGGTATGAACTTCATGTGGGCAACATATGCAAGAAAACAATCTGATGGCTTATAGTCTTACAGCGGTGCAAAAGGTTTCATCATAATCGAAGCCTTAACTTCTTGGGAATAACCTTGTGCAACTAGCCTTGCATTGTTTCTTACAATGTTGTTGTTTTCATCTCTTTTATTCTTAAATACCCACTTGGTTCCAATGACATTGTGCCCTTTCAGTTTATCCACTAGCTCCATACTTCATTTCTTGAGAATTGATTATTTCATCTTGCATAGCGATAATCCAATGAGAATCTTGTAAAAAGCTTCACCAATCTCGGTAAGCTCTTTCTACGATAGGGAAGCAACGAATAATGCTCTCACCATGGAACCTTCTTGTTTTTGACACCATCGCTTAGATCACCCACAATCGACTTGTAGGATGACTATCTAACCATCTTAACTTCTAGATGTTCCTTCATAGTATCCTCAACATTTGAAATGTTAGGTTCGATTAATTGATAAACCGGGGAACAACGGAAAAGAGAAAGGGAATCATCTTCCTCGAAATTCTATTTAGAACATTGTCGAGACATTTGTTCCCCTTTGGTTGATGATTCAGAATTTTGCCTCGATTGTGACCACATCTTCATTGGCATCACATACAGTCCGAGGCGGTGTATGCATTCAGATTGGTCACCTTTGGTGTGTTGGCTTTCGAGTCTCACCATCCGAAGTTCCATTCTGAACTTATTTATCTGAAGTCCGAAATACTCAATCATAAAATGTGGTAACTTCTTCTTCGAGTTCGTTGGATGATTTGTCATTCTTTTTCGAGCTTAATCTGGTGATCCTCTTGTGATTCATCGCATCATGTTCTGTTTCTTACGAACACAAATAGATTCATCAAAAAACAACATGAGGTGTTTCTTCCACAATAAGAGTCCTCTGGTTGTAAACTCTTTTTATTCTTGATTTGAGAATATCTAAGAATATTCCTTCATCAACTTTACTATCAAATGTTTTCAACTCTATCTTTACCATTATTGTGTATGAAACACTTTTAACCAAACACCACGAAAGAAAGAAACAAGAGTCTTCCTTTCATTCCAAAGCTCATAAGGCATTTTGCCTTGACTCTTTGTCGACATGGATGCATTACGTAGGTAGCGTGCGATATTGATGACTTGACCCAAAACCTTTTAGGAATATCGACCGCGGTATCATTGTTCTTTGAACTTTTTGAGTCATGTTCCTCCTTTTCGGAATTACCATTTTGTTGAGGGTCCTTGCGGTGATGTTTCATGTAATTCCATTTCTTTGCTGTGTCACCGGATATGATATGATTTATAAATTCGGTTCCTTTGTCGATCTCGATTTTGACCACACTCGATTTTTCAATCGGGCAGCATACCGATGGTTACAGCGATTTTATCACGAGTCTCTTTCTTCTTGAGTAAGAATATGACCCAAATATATCTTGAGTAGTCATCAACTACTACTAGTGTGTATTCCACGCCATTAGTGCTCCATTTTGGTGTTATAGGACGAAAGAATCCGTATCACGATAACCGGAAATATTCTCTCGGTAGACACATCTACTTTGCTTTTAAATGATGCTTTAACTTGTTTTCCTTTTCTGCGCATCACAAATATGTTCCTTCTTGAACACTTCATTAGGCAACCCTCTCACAAGAGCCAATCTTGCAAGCTTATTGAGGGTTTTGAAATTCGGTTGATTCATTCTTTTATGCCATAACAAGTGAGTATGCATTGGAACTTTTAACAACCAAACATGTATCTTTAGGAGTTGAACTCCAATCGACCAAGATACACATTTCTTTTTCTTGTACCCGCCCAGTAATATTTTACGTGAGATATCATCTTTCACATAACACAAGTTCTTAGAAACTCAACATTAAAACCTTTATCCAATTGGCTTTATTGAAAGCGGGTTATGCTTCAATCGGATACATATGAAACACCATGGATATGGTAGAATCGATTTCCAAAGTTCCATATCCTTGATCTATCCCTCCGGAGTTATCTTCAAAAGTGATCTGCGGGCCTCTTTGTTCAACATAGTCACTAAGTATCTTCTTTGGAATCTGTCGTATGTCTTCGAGCGTCCACTATCAAGATACCATACATCGAGGCTTTTCATCTCTGCTCATCGGTGCTATGTGATCTTTAATCAACTTTGTGCCTTGTTTTCCTCTGAAAAACATATCAATTCTTAGGTACCCAATTTGTGTAAGGGTCCCACAAGGTTAGTTAGTACCTTTAGGAATCGAATGCACCGACAACTCTAATCAACTTTTGAAAGGCTAATTTGTCTTCCATAAACATCAACATACACATTTACTACTCTGGGGTGCCTTAGCGGTTTTACGTGTATGGTGGTAGCCTTAGCATGAAAATGGGCTTTTGAGTTTTTAACAGTTGAGCCTTTTGTTCATTTCTTTTGGCTTCACGTGCGTTGGTTTGAATCTTTGTTGACTCGGGTTAGATAACCTTTACCCTTAGGCAAGAGTGGGGCTTAGGTTATGCATCTTGTGAAATATGGGTCTTTTCGTTATCTTTGAGGGCTTGGTCTCTTCGTTGAGAATGTCTCTGTTTGAGTGTTTCTCTTCCGAAGATTCCTCCGATGGATCAGATCACGTATCATTTCAGAGTTTGTATTCTTAGCTGAGGCTTTGAAGTACTTGCACGAAATTTTACAAACTGAGTGCTTTCAGTTTTCTAGTCTTCACTTTTGAGGTTTGGGCTTTCCTACTGATCATTCGGTTTACTAAAACCATGGGTCCTTTTCCCTTTGTTTACGACCTTGGGCATTTCTTGATTTGAAGTGTAGGTGCATTTGGTTTTTACAAAGATTGTCTTCTTGCTACTTGATGCATCATTCTCGGATGACCTTGTGAGGTTCCCCAGGAATGTATCCCAATCCGAGTTTTATAGTGGCGGATCTCTGGTAACTCTGAATTTCATCTATTACATTAGATGCGTTATTGATAAAGTTAACTTTGCTTTGCACTATCCTCCACGATTCTGTGGGGATTTCATGCTTCTCGGAGAGGTCATTGAACTTAGTTACGTCGGTGAATCTCTTGATTATGATTTCTCTAGCTTTTTCGATTAGGGTCACTATCATCTTCTCTTTCTCTTGAGAGTTGTACTTTCTAACATCGATTCATCGTAGCTCCATTAATTGAGAAGTGATTTGGTTTTCTTCTAAGTCTTTCCATTTAAGATTTTGATAGCCTTGATTCACTTAATGCGCTCTTGAGTTTCATTTAGCGGATTCTTGTAAAACAGCATAGTCCTTCATTAGACTCTCAAAAAGAATCCATCGAGTCAAATTGGTATTTACGGTTGAACTTGACAACTCTTGTCTTTAGTGTAGGAACAACAACGAGAGAAAAAAAGAGTTTACCTCACTCAATGGCCATCGGGCCGAGATGTCATCACTTTCCTTTGCGAGAATATTTCATCGAAGAGCTAGATCCCTCCTCGGAATGTTCTTCTTACGCAACCATGGCCTTTTGCTAGAAACTTCTTGTCTCTTTTAGCTTGCCTTTCTCTTCTCTCCTTAGCACTCGGTCAGGCAATCATCTTTGGAAGTGACCTTTCTTTTGGCAATTATAGCATCTGTTGGCATCATCATCACGATCATTTTCTTCTTTGGACACAGAGTCCTTCGCTTTTGGATGAAGATTCCTCAATTTCCGGTCTTTCTTCTTCTCGGTTGATCTGTCCTCGGGTTTCTTGGTACTGTGGTTCGCGTAATAGATTTATATTTTCCAAATCTACTATTAAGTCTTTCAAACCTCGCTTGCCATCGGTCTTACTTTTCCTCAGCTCATCTGATTTTTTGGCATGGGAGTTCTCGAACTCTCTAGTTTCTGAGGTTTTATCTTTGGCCTTAAAACCCACATTTTTTACTAGATGATGAATCATCTTTCTTTTGTCGACCTTTTTTGGATTTCTTATCAATTACAAACTCATAGGCCTTGAATTTCCCGGAGAAGACTTGTTGATATGGCGTTGAATTAATGTTTTGGTGCTTTCAATCACCCTTTGCATGTATATCCATTTCTTAGAAAAGACCTCACAGAATTTTTCAATGCAACTTCTCTACATTTAGATCATTCATAATCTTAGTGAATCGACTTCCAATTTGTCAATAGATTCACCTTTCATCCCCTTCGAACTATAAAACTTTCCAATGGCAACGGAAGGTTTGTTTTTTCATGATATGATCCTCATTGCGCGGCACATTCACGACTAGTGTATCCCAAATTTCTTTTGCAATATTGCGGTGAAATTATTCCCATCACCGTCATCAATTTATGCGTATGGTGTGTCTTTAGCAATATAGTCTAGATTGATTAACTTTCTCTCCTCAGAGTCGGTTGGTCATCGGACTTAAAAATTCTGCTCTACCAGGATCATTTCTCTCATTTTCCTCTTCCTGGGGATTCACCCCCGATGAAATTGGAATGGTCATACGAGACAACTCTCCCATTACGTTCATGTTTGGAATGCTGGATGAGCCTACATTCTCAATCTCCATAGATCCATGGTTCTCCTTGAGAACATGGGAAGTTCTTAGAA